>JAIPRM010004303.1:0-23312 GCA_025469315.1 Stegophylla sp. TES_Ste_2020 | reverse complement strand
TCTTGCGCCAAAATCTTTTTTATAGGATTTTCTATCTATGTTTAAGTTTTCATAAAATTCGGATCAAAAAATGATGGTTTCCGAGTCGTTTTTGTCAAATTTTGGGTAGTTTTTTCCAAAAAAAAAACATTGAAGAATCGAGAAATTCAAAAAATTACCTCTCTAAAGTACAGTCCAAAGGCGAATCGGGTTTCAAAAAATTATTGATCGAAACTTTTGGACAAGTATTTCTGTACGAAAAGGTGTACACAGAAAAAAAAAAAAGATAATAAACATCATTGTAAAAACACTAGCTTCTTCACTTCGCTCAGAATCTAAAAGAAGGGAAACGGGAAATCACTACCGAAACACTACGAACGAAAAAGAATCGGAGCCGGGTAATAATTACCCATTTAGGTAGGTACGATGCATTATTTAAAACGACAAAAAACTCTCACCCTCGCAGACAAAAGTGTGACGGACAATGAAATGAATTATAAATATTCAAACCTGAACATTTTATACGCTCCGTATACCTAGTGTAATACGAGTCGCGAGTAAATTATAACTATTGTTTGTGATGTCCAAAAACAAAAAAAAAACAAAATTACTACACCGTCATCAAAACGACTACCAACTAATATATAATTAGTGCTCGGGGCGGCAGGGTTGTGAAGACACAAAAAAAAAAAAAAAAACGGTTTTCGCCGACAAGTCTTGCAACCCCGTATATATCGATCACCCTCGCACTATGTGAGGTGTGCTCAGTGCTGTATTTAGGGGCAGGCTAAGTAGGTTGGAGCCTAGGGCGGCTTTTTTAAGTAATGAGAGTTTTTAGGTATTTAAATTTTTTATTTATTATTACTTATATTTCAATATTTTATAAATGATATAAATATAAATAAGAACCATATTAAAAAAAGTTACTAGTATATTATAAGAATTAACTTAAAAAATGTGTTATTTATTAAGATTTTTATCGAAATTTGAAACTACCTGAATATTTATAATAATATAATAAATAGGAAGAAAAATTTGTAAAATATGTATAAAAATACATTAGATATGAAAAAATTATGGAATGTTATTTTTGAAAATACATTGACTATAAATTTACATTTTGATAGATCATAATTAATAAAGAAAAAACTAAATGTATTATACTTATAAAAAAAATTAGGGGTGAGGGCCAATAGTTTATGAACATTGCTGAAAAATGCCAACTTGTTTAACAATTTTTTTCTTCATATGCCTATTTTGAAGATTTAATATCAAATTTTAAAAATGTGTACAAAAAAATTATAATAGAACGGTTCAGAAAGAACTGTTTGTTCTTTAGTTGCGTGGGTGGGTGGATGAGTAGATGGGTAATTGGGGGGAGGAGGAAGAATAATTTAGCCTTTGGGCCCCAAAAAGATAAAAAGATAAGTACTAGATAAAATAATATTTAAAAGATATACTGGTAAACTAGCAGTGTTGAGAATAGATAATTAAAAAATATTATCTAGATAAAGATAATAGATTATTGATAAGAATTTATCTAGATAAAGATCCTAGATAAATGTGATTTATCTGGATAAAAAAAAAAAAAAAATAGATAAAACCCTTTTTTTGGTATTTTTTTATACTTGGCCAAAACTATGCAGTGGCATAAGTGCACAACCATAAATCTGCCAATGGCTAACCACTAGATTAAACACCTAATAACATTTAGCCTTACCTCTATAATACTACGCAGACTTAGGAGAAGGCCCCGGGTCCCTCGTAAACCCTAAATACTCCCCTAGAACGACGAGTATAACGATTTATCAACAAACATTTTTCCATACAATTAATATCCTCCTTTAAAAAACCAAAAAATTTGGTGCATATATTACATAACACCATTGATTTCATTTTTTTTCAATTAACGATTTTACTCAAATTTAATAAAAATATACTTCATACCTACTAATTAGCTAATAGCTACCTACTTATTAGTAAAAAATAAAAAACTACATTAAATGCAATTGTTTTTAAACAACAGAATGACCAATGTTTAGTTTTAATTTATAAAACACATTACAATATAAACAATATGCTTAAAATTAGATTAGTTAAAATAAATTATCTTAAAATATTATTGAAAATAACTATTAAATACAAATTTTTAAAAAAGATATAGATAACAGTAGTTTTCATCCAAGATAAAAAAAAAAAAAAAAAAAAATGATAACCAGTAGATTTTAATCTAGATAAAAATAATAGATAATGAAACTTTCATCTAGTTAAGTCCAAACACTGTAAACTGGTCACCTTGAAAACGGTGTCCCTTAGCTCTCCCGAAGGCCACTTTTTGAAAACGCCTTTGTATTTCCCAGAAAGTATAATAAAAATGCTGGAAATCACTTCGCACCGTGGGTATTCTCCGCTCTTCGGGTCAACAGATACTCTTGGTGGGCGTGTTGAAAATGAAGAATGTTATTGTTATTCTTTATACTATTAATAAAACACACTTGGTTCAGAATGGAATTATTGAAGAAATAGTTTATCGTTTCTTTAAGATTCAACACACCCACCAAAAAAATAACTGTTCCGAGGAGCTAAAAATACCCGTGGGGATGGTGCGAAGTGATTCTGGCTTTCTCGTCTCTATACTTTACTTATTTTTACTTTATTATTTTAGTTTACTTTTTGTTATAATATATTATGATTAGAGCGCGGATTTCAATATGCAATTGCATATTTTTTTCCTTTTAATAAATATTTTTAAACAGTTTCACAGAAGAAAAACTTGAAATGCATATTATGATTATTCAATTTAATAATAAATAAAATTTAAAAAATAAATTAAGTTCAGAAAATTCCCTAATTTTTTTTTTTTTTTTTATTATGTATTTAAGTAATTAATTGTTATAAGTTTTATTTGTAAATTTTAAATAAATAAAAAATTCTCGTATATTTTTTACACGATTTTCATGATTTTGACTACATATTATTTCGATACTTTTAAGTGCATAAAAATCCTTGCTTTAATTATAACACTCGAAAACGCTGAAAATCATTTCCATAATTTATTAGTTTATTTCTGTATAATGGTATTGTATTTTGCAATAAGGTCAAAAATGCGTTTTTTTTTTTTTTCATATTGAGTACACGTGTACTTCCCCACCACGACTTGTTCCGGTAATGGCGTCACTCAAAAGATACAAAATAATATACACGTGTGTGTGTGTATGTGAAAAAAAAATCATACACACAAATGACGACCTCCGGAATTGGCGACATTACGCGTTGTACACGACGTAATTGGATCGCAGGATCGCAGGACGAAACCCCGCAGGGTCCTACGTTATGTAAAATGTTATGTATTATAAACGCGCGTACGAGGCGTAATGAAGATATTCGGACGCGCGTTGGTAGGAGGGTGGGGGGTGGTCACCTGAATCGACGGCCAAAGGGTTTTAAAGGGCCGACGGTGCTCCGGGCAGGGGGTGGTTCATTATCCGCAGGAAACGTCCTGGTAATTTTTCCGTCCTTGTTTCACACACACACACACACGACGGTGGCGGCTCAACGATGGAGATCTAATTAGCCCTTGGAAATGTTTTTCATATCCTGTTTTTATGGGATCCCGTGTACGTGTATGTCGGCCGTTTGACCGGGTACTCGCCTCCCTCCCTACCACAAAGGGACGCGAGATTAGGGACTGCTGCCACAGGACTCGACGAGATTTGTTTTCGACGGCGGCATTTGTTACGTGTATATTTATCATTAAAAACCGTGTGTCGTCCCCGAGGTCGTGCCCCAGATGGGAATTCGCATCCTTTTACCCCTTTTACGTATCCTTTCAACCCCTTCACACACACACACACGCACGTTGTTCGTGCACGTGTGTACACCTATATCTACCCCTTCGTCACCTGCATTCGCGGACACGACGAAAAACCCTTTTATATTCCGTATACTCATTGACATGGACGTGTTTAGGTTCCGAGCGGAGCGAAGAAACATTGTTTTAAAATGATTTTTTTTATTCTTTTTTTCAGTAAACACTTTTTCGCATAGGCGTAACTAGAATGGAGGCTTAGGGATGTCTCGATTTCCCAAACATGGGCTTCCATCAGGGTGAAGGTGAGTGTTCCCCATTAGCTTTTCCAAACCTTTAAAAAAAAAAAAAATTAATTGATTTATATAGTTAACAAAAATCATAAAAGAAACAGCTTCTTGAGTGTTAACGATTGAGATAATTAATTATTTACTTTTATTAAGTGCTATAAAAACCATCATATATATGTATATATATATATATATATATATAAATATATTATATATATACAATTACATAAATATACAAAATATAAAACACAAAACAATATTATAGCATCCCCTATTCAAAAGCTAAGCTTGTGCTGAAAATGACTATATATAGGACTTAAAAGTCCTTCTTTTGATAACTTCGTAATAATGTTCTAAATAGGACTGAAATAGCAGTAGCCCAAGTAATGTAATTTCTAATCGAATAACTTTTTCTATTATGATGAACCTTGAAACAAAAGTTATCCTTAACAAAAGCGTAGTAGTGATATGTAAGAAAAAGTTATTCATGATTATTTTGACTTTGTGTCTTGAAATTTCGATTTCCCGATATGAAAATGTCGATCTTGTGATTTGAAAACGGTTAGAACTTTTAGAACCGGTTTGAAGAGACATTTTTTTTTTTTTTTTTTTTGATAGTAAAAACAATAGAACATAAATGTTTAAATTTCGAAGAAATGTTAAAAATAAAAAAGATGACAAAAAATACATTTTAATAATCCAAAAAAAAAAAAAAAAAAAATGGTGTTCATATAGTAGGTAACTTCATAAGTATTATTAAAAAGTAAGGTGCAGTAAAGTAAAGCAAAGATAAATATAGACAAAAAAGTCGGACATATTTCGCACTATACTACTCTTGGTGAATGAGTAAAATTTAAAAATAATAAGATAAATCGTTGATCGTTCAATATTATGATTCTGAACGAAGGAAATTAATTGTATAAAGAAAAAAATTAATAAAAAGGAATAATTAGTTACTTAGTCGCGAAAAAGTAATTGGTCACTCGAAATCACCACTAACTCGTAACTCGACTAGTTACGTAATAATCAGAAATAGAGAATAACCGTAACATAATATTATTCGTCACAATAATAATAATAATAATAATAATCGATCCAATGACGATTTTAAGGGCCCCTGTTAAGCGTTTGACTGGGGTAAACGTAAAATATTATTGCTTCGCACGAACGTTGACAGCTGCAGGTTAAACGCGTGAAAATCGTCATCGCAACAATGACGTGTTCACTGTTCGTTTATGTTACAGACACGTGTTGCACAAGTCGTATTCGCCTATATATATATATTACCTACAAACGAATTAACATAATACAATATGGTTTGACATATGCAATAACTTTTGTTCTACTTATATATATATATATATATGTTTTTTCTTTTGAAATTTTGTACTACAGTATTCCGCTACGGTAATGACGTATTTTTTTTTTTGTCTAGGACTCAAAGTAATTTAGAAACACAAAATAAGTATTCAAAAATAATAATTTTAGATTCTGAGTGCAGAGAAAGAAGCTAGTGTTATTACAAAAAACGTTTACCTATTATTTTTTCTGTAAACATAAAATTATGTATATAAATAAATCCAAAACATTATTTTTATAATATTCATTTAAGTAGTTTTTAGTAACGACCGATTTAAAAATTTAAAAATTTATACAATACTCTTTGAAAATATTAACAAAATATTTTGCGAAGTCTAGGCGGTTAGTGGATAGAGACTATGGCTATGATATTTGTTTAGTTGGTACAATTCGCTGAAAGCTGGAAAAAAGAAAAAGGATTTCCGAAATATCAGCAAAAAAAAAAAAAAAGAAACCTACCAAATAAAACAATAAAAAAATGTGCCCGAGGATAGGAATTTGCATCGATCCTGTGGAAATTTTTTTTTCTCCACGCGAGTAATATAAAATATTGTGCAGTTGTAAAAATTGTCCTCCGGGTACGATTTCGAGGTATTTCAAAAACCGAATTCTCGAAAACACTGTTTCGGAGTTCTATAATACTATATATATATATATATATGCGTAGGGGTGCAGGGACAAAAAAACGAACAAACAAACGCGATTATTGATTGTATTATTATTTTTTTCCGGTCTTGTAATCCGAGAGCAATGGCATATAATAAAACATAATCCCCCCCCCTAAGTCCTTTGGGGATCCATTTTTTTACCATCATCATCCAGAGGTGTTTTATTTCTTTGTTTATTAGATTATCGAATATATAGTACGTAATAATATAGTCTCGCGGCGGATGCTTGCGCAACACAATATGTGTGTGTGTGTGTGTGTGTGTAGAGGCAGCAGGAGACCAAAGTGTCCTTTTTCCTTTTCCTTTTGCTATTATTATTATTATTATTATGTTTTTTTTTCTTTTTTTTCCAAACCTCATGAGGAGCGTGTCCGAATTTGTTTGCACTCAAACCGTAAATGCATATAACTATGCAGCCGCCACCCACATAGAACGCGCGTCCAATGACAACACGCCTGATAACCGTGAAATTTACAAAAAAAAAAACACACACACACACACAATGAAATAGGCCCTTTTTTTCCTTTTTTTTTTTTTTTTGGTATTTTTCCAAAATCCGATCCCGACACGCACGCAAGACGGCTACTGGATATTCGCGAACAATAAACCCCCCCCCTCACACACACACACACACACACACCGCACGCAATGCGTGGTGCGTTTTATTATTGTTATTATTTTTTTTTTTTTTTGAAATTCGATTGTGTTTTGGGTAGCACGGGAGCAGCACCACGCAGAAATTTCTGTTTTTACATTGTGCTACTACTTACTTACTTATTATTGTGTTTTATTGCTTCTCTACTGGCGACTATAATACGAGTATGTAAGGTTTTGAGAGAGAAAAAAATAAAATAATTTTTGTATCCGTTATTGCATCGTCACAGTATTATTCGCGGACGACCCTTAACGCGAGCACCCCGTCGTCATTAAAACCACCATAATTTCCGTATCGACCGAATACTACCTACACGACGACAGGGTGGGAAAAAAAACGCGCACTTTTCGAGTCAATTTGTTGCGTACACGACGTTATTATATTATAATAAAATATAATACGCTGTTTTTATACGAAAGAATGTTACCACCACCTCATTCCGGGGTAGTGTTCGATTTTGGGGAAAAAGAAAAAAAATTAGGTGCAAGAAGAATCTTCTATATAACTTCCCCGAAACACGGTTTGGCGGAGAATAGCATTTTTTCGAAATTCATACGTGCACTACTAATGGACGACAACAAATTCACAGTGCACGTCAAATTTTTGTTGTTTTTTTTTCAAATTTGGAAAATATTAGTATTAGGTCAATAGCAGTTTATCGTCCGTAAAATTCTTAATACTTAATATTCTGTAATTTGAAAACGTTCTTGTATAATAAAATATAAACGTGTGAGTGTCTTGAAATATAGACTTTGTAATGTAGACATACGAATATTCCCGAAGTACCACCCCTATAGACTGGTTCATTTTCTTTTGTTAATTTTGAAATTTATAAATTTATGCGCAAGTCGAAATGGAAAATTAAGTCGTTGTTTGAACGACAATAGAAGTTGAAATAGTTTTATAAGGGAGTAAAAGTCCAAGAAGGGGAAAATGTTCCATCTTTTCCCCACATTTTTGGTCACCTTTCATAGCAATAAGCACCATTTATTTTAATCACTAAGGTAAATATGTACCATTTGGTATCCATGTTTGTAGTCTTAAATTATTTTTAAAAAAATCGCTTTTTTTATATAGATAAAATGTAGTTTGTTCTTGATCTAGATAAATGGATTCGAATGTATCTTTTATCTTTATCTAGATAATTGTATTATCGAGTATCTTGTACTAAGGAAGGATACTTTTGACAACTTTTCATTTACTTTTAGATCATTATTACATGATTACAAAAAAAAAAAAGAAAAAACACTTCATTGTTAAACCAATTGTCTTTTTCTCCATTTCATTTAGAAACTAAACGTCTTAGGGGGGGGATTTATTCCTCTCACCCTCACCCTTCTTAATTGTGCCCCTGACTGACCTGACACACGATACGTCACAACCGCAATGGTCAAACGCGGTTTCCCACGTTACTGGTTTTAATTTAATTTTACAATATTATAATTTATCTATAACGTCGGACACGGCGTTCACAAAGCCTTCACACGGGTTATGATATAAAAAGTCAACGCGGGTCATACGATTTAAGTCGTCGTCGCAACCAATATTGTGTACAAACGTAAACCGGATTTTTATTTTTTTTTGTACAAACTAAAATAATTCATTTTTGTCGTGACTTTATTATTCCGGTGTCGGTTTATTATATTCGTACTAGTATAAACTGACTGGTTTAAACCGACTCACCCCGTTGTTGACTACTCTGTATAATGCATCAATATCAATCGTCATTTTTATTTACACAACGCCGATAAATCTAGATTTTTATCGATTAAATTGCGATTTTGATTATTTATATTTTTTAAATTTTGAACTTGAATTTTTACATTTTCAATAATATACAATATTATTATTAAAAGAAATCAACATTCTTTAGTAAGATCACTTGTAGAGTATGGTTCTGTGGTACTATGTGTTACATAACTCAAATTGAACATATTGTACAACATAGATTTTTAAAAATGGTTCTAGATCTAAGGGCATTCAACAGGTCCTGATAATATCTCCTCCAAATTTTTAAAAGAAACTGCATTCGTTTTATCACCAATTATAACTTTTTTATTTAATAAATCATTACAATCAGGAATATTTCCAAATAAATGGAAGTTTTCATTTATCTCGCCTATTTTCAAAAAAGGTGATAACTCTCAAGTCATTAATTATCTACCTATCTCCAAGATTTCAATCCTCCCTAAAATATTTTCCAAACTTAATAATAAAACAATAATTTATCCACAATGTGAGCATATTCTTACTAATGAACAACATGGTTTTCGACCAAGACGATCAACCATAAATAATTTATATATTTTCAAACAATCTATCCTAGAATCATTTATTAATAAAGCCCAGATAGACGTTATTTATACATACGTTATTTATTCATTGTTATTATACAAGCTCAAATTATATGGGTTTAGAGAACCTTTGCTTTCATGGTTTAACTCTTTTTTAACAAATCGTATCCAAGTTGTAAATATAAAAATTTTGTATCTGATTGCATCGATGTTCTATCTGGTGTACCCCAAGGAGATCACTTATCTCCTTTACTTTTTTCATTATTTATTAAATGATATTTGTAAAGTTCTAAAATACTCTAAATGCCTGTTATTTGCTGATGACACTAAACTATTTAAAAAAATTGAAAGTATTGAAGATTCATTTGATCTTCAATGTGATTTAAATAATTTATATCAATGGTGCAGCAATAATGGAATGTCTTTAAACATTGATAAATGCTCCATTATGTCATATTCTTTAAAAAAGAATACTTTATATTTTAACTATACTTTTAATAATATAAATTTAGCTCGGAGAGATAGTATTAAAGATCTATGGATTATATTTGATACAAAATTATCTTTTAATGATCACGTAGATTACATTCGTAAAAAATCTTTTATGAAATTGGGATTAATTAAACGTATGTGTAATGACTTTAACGATACCTTTGCGCTAAAAACATTATACTATTCATTAGTGCGTTCCCATATTGACTATGCATCTATAATTTGGCATTCTGATAATATCTGTCAAAACCAAAGCCTGCATAGCGTACAAAATAATTTTTTAAGATACATTGGTTACAAAGGCAATTTTCAAATACAACCCCATTCAGGTTAAAATGATATAAGTTCTTTTTTTAAAATTATTCCATTACATAAAAGACATGAAATGCTTAATATAAAACTTTTATTTAAATTACTGCATAATTTAATTGATTGTCCCGAACTTTTAAACAAAATTAACTTTAAAGTAACTTCTTTGGATACTAGAAGGAAAGATCCATTTTATATATCGAATATTAGTACTAAATATATGTCTCACCATCCAGCTAATATATTAATGTCAATAGGTAATTCTATTAATAATTTAGACTTTTTTAATATTACCTTAGAAATGTTATCTACATATTATTTATTAGACTAGCATTTTTATATATTTTATGTTATTTAAGTTATTTGTTTATCATTTATGTTTCCATTATGTATATTATTTTTAGATTTTTAAGGTAAAATGTAACACTTTGACATATTGTAACTGTTATTGCTATGTTTATATATATCTATATATTTGAAATTGGAATATTATTCCGTAAATAAAGATTATTATTATTATTATTTATCACGAACCTCATGATTATCAACCAGTTTTAATGGCACTCAATCTATCTACCCCGAAAGAAAGAAGAGATATAGCTGATATCAAATTTCTAAATGGTATTGTTTCTGGTCTCATTGATTCACCTAACTTATTGTTCAGAATAGGATTTCGAATACCGGGAATTACCCGGTCACTGGACTCGTACTACTTAGCTCCAAGAAAAACGAAATATTTATAAAATGACCCATTAAGGAGAGCCATGTCTCTAGTTAATAATCATCAATCAAACTACGTAGGTAGAGTTTCGATTATAGAATATTATTAATTATTATTACAGCAGTTAGTATAAATTGTTATTTCATATTATTTAATTTGGGTTATAACTTGTTATTGTATATTATGTATATTGTATATTTATATATTGCTATATTGTCAAAAGCCAAATGGCGTTTATATATAAAAATAAAAATAAAAACATTTGTGCCTAGTGGTTACTATATATACCTACGCTATATTATAGTAAATTATTTAATAATATTGGTTGGTTTCCGAATAAATAATATTCAGTTTTCCCCAGTTTTCCACACTCAACCATCCCCAATGATAAAATAAATTGTAATACATTTCATGCTTTTATCGTTAAATTAATACACTCGTGTAATAAGCATTTTATACATAAAATAAATATTCAAAAATGCGCAAAATAAAGCAAACCCCCCCCCCCATTCGCTTAAGCATGACGTGTGATTGGTTGACATATTATAAAAATAAACAAAACGGGTAATGAGAAGTGGCTGCGAAAAAAAAGACATACCAATGCGTATAAATCCTATCCCTAGTCATTATAATATAGTGTTTGAAATAACTTAAATGAAAAAAAAAAAAGAAGACAAATGTAATGCATTACACGGGATCAAAAACGAGGGTAGCGTGATTTCAAAACTCACCCCGTACATACAATGTACGTTTAAACGTTTAAAAACCATTTGGTTTTTTACGACTTCAAGCTAATAAAAAAATAAATATATTTCGGCATTCCCGTGCGGGGGTGAATCGACGCGTTATTCTTGTATAATTAAGTATCTATTTATAATTATGTTTTTGTTTTTTTTTTTTTTAATTTAATATTTATTTAAAATTGTGTTGACACGTTTTATGTCATTACGAATGATATATTTTGAATTTTTTATAACTTATGTTGCTAGGAAAGTTATTGCATAAACTAACTATTAATATTATACATTAATAAATAGAGAAAATAAAATAAACATTTTCGGAAATATTTAACTCGTTTTAGTAACAGTCAAATATTGAACGTCGAGCTGAATACGTCCCGTGGCAGTTACGTCTGATTTTGATTTTCAGTTAGCTCGTAGTACTTGCCTTCGGATCAGGGCTTAAATCCAAAAAAAAAAAAATAAATACATTGTGTTACGCGTTATGAGCATATTAGTGTTTAATGTCATAAAGAATTAAAACTTTCTTAAAATTTAACGTTATGAAGAATTTAAACGTAATTCAGATTGAACTTTTGGCGTTATGAAAATTTTGATCATTATTCAAATTATTGTACTTTAACTTTGTCAAAACTCCAATTGTTAGATCTCTTGAAGTCGTAAATATAATATATGAAAATAACATAAAGTTGGTTTTTCTTAAATATCAAATAATTATTGAAAAATTTTTGATTATCGTTTTCGCTGGCGTTTTTCGATTTATTCCTTTATTGTTTACCGTTATATTTTCCAGGGACGTACTCAAGTCTGGACCATCCTCATAGAAATTTCAAAAATGTTTTTTAATACCTATGTTTTCAAAATAAAAACTTTAAATGAAAATTAAATATTGTAATATTATATTAGTTATAGGACATATTAATTAGATACACATAAATTTAAATTTAAATTACTGTTATTTGTTGTTGTACATATCACATATTTTATAACGTAAACAGGTACTACAAAAGATTATAAATTTTTTTTCTGAATGCTGTGGAAAAATTTCAAGAAGTGATGACTGATACGACTTGTATATTATGACATGTGGTCATTTGAACCATATATGGATAATGAATGAATTTATTTATAAAATAAACGAATAAATTAATTATAATGTAATAGTTAAATGCATTTATTTGTTTTCGATGATTTGAACTACGAAAATCTGAAAAAAAGTTTTAATCTAATTAAAATTTAAATCTAATTTTCCAATTAGATAAAACTAATAGGTCATTATAAATTATTATAATATCATCGTAATAAGAAACGACAGGTGGTTAATTGATATTTTATTCGTTATTTTCTCTATTGCTCAGACGCAGAATATTATTCATTGAAATTAAATCTTAACAGCAAATGAAAAAAAAAAAAACAACAGAAGATTAAAGTTTTACAATAGTCATTATAGTTAGTCGACTAATGCATTGTTCATAAAAAAACTTTAAAACTACCAAATAAAAATCGATTTATAAATAATTATAATACCTACTTAAACCCTTTTATACAATATGTAAATTCAGTAGTTATTACTCCTAATATAATGCTGATATTGAAGTTTCGTTTTTTTTTTTTTTTTTTTAACATAATAATGTGTGACTTATTTTTTACCATAGTTGAAAAAATCCAAAATTCAAAAACCACCAAAAATTTTGCTCGTTTTTTTCATTTAACGTTAAAATCACGACCTTATAAAAATATCTTGAATCTTTGTTTTGCGATTTCACATGGAAGTTTCTTGGACTCTGTTTCGATCCAATGCCTGTGAGCGGAAGAACGTTTTCATTTTTTTCCACTTTCGGTTTCCGTCGTTCTTATGTAACAGATTACAGTCTCGATCCTCGAGGATAATCACACAGGTGTTTGTGTGTGTGTGTGGCGCGAATCGAGTATGAATTTATTACACACTGTGACGGACACGCGAACGGAAGCGAACGCGATTCGTCCACAGACGGCATGTCGTCGTTACGTAATGTCTGTTAATTTATGTTGGTGACATGTCCTCCTCCACGCACAGTGACGACGCGTAATGTTCTTCGCGATATTGTTTTTGTACATTTAAAAAGCGAAAACAAATCGTTTCGCGACCGTTTTCGACGAGTATTTTTAGTTAAACATAAAAGCCGAGCGACGATAATTATTATTACTACCTATCAATAATAATAACCGAGTAATTAACTCGCTTCGCTCGAGTGTGTTACACAACGTGCAATTATTGGAAACGGGCATTAATTATTTTAGTAAATATTAAAATAATAATAATAATTATTGATAATACACGTGCGTATTCGTCTATAACAGTGGTTCTCAAGGGAATGGATACGTTCAGGGCGATAGGGACGGGGGGGGGGGGTGAGTGATTCTTGGGCGACAAGGTGGTTTTGAACATAACGTACAGTTAAATTAAAGACAAAATGTTGAAGAAGAATAAGAACTGAAATACAGATACTCCGCTGAACAACCGACGCTCCGTGGCTCCGTTGTCTGTGATTTTATTATTCGTCCGAATGTTCTCAATAAACATTGAAACGGTAGATTAACAGATTCAATAATTGATTGAATATTCGACTAATGAGATGTAAAAAGCCAGTCCAGCTTTATGAATACCAATTACGTATATACATGTATTTTCTATTAAGTTTTCAGTTATACACTATTCAAATATTATTACATCATTTTAGATTCTGAACGAAAGTGAAGAAGCTTATGTTTTTACAATGACGTTTATTTTTTTATTTATTTTTTTTTTCTTCCTCAGTGAACACTTTTTCGTATAGAACTACTGGTCCAAAAGTTTCGATCAGTAACTTTATAGATCCGAAATCGAACCCAGATGGTACTTTTGAGAGGTCATTTTTCAAATTTCTCAATATTTTTTTTAATAATACGAAAAAACTGAAAAAAAAATTTTCAAAAAACGGCAAAATATGCAATTACCGCAATTTCAGTAAAATTGAAAATTACTTTTTGACATAACTTCTAAAATAATGCAGCAAAGGACTTGAAATTTTCACCAACCACTAAAAATGTTAATTTATATAATATAATATGTGTATTAATTGACAATGAAAGCGGTCGCTCTGGAGGAAGTGCTCTTCGAAACGAGATAGAATAATTATTATTCAAATTATTCGCGAATTACCATAATACAATAACTGCTAATCATCGCGGTGATCAATAATTATCAATAATAATAATAATTAATAATTGCCAGACGTGTGCAGTATTCGCGTACACTGTATAATAATATAATAATAATATAATAGATCAGTACCCGTCATCCATCCTAATAAAAAAAAAAATCCGTTGAATAATAATCGCACTGCACGGATCGCAATTATTATTATTATTATTATTATTATTTTAATCTTCTTATGAGAATAAAGTTAATTGTGACGTTCAAGGTCATTAAAGTTGTAAAAAATAATAATAATTATGAATAATGATATATTATTTATATATGTGTCTGCAGTTTGTGCTTCAACAAATTACAATTGATTACCTTTTATCGGCATTGTTGTTTCTCTCGACTCGCGACGATTACAATAATTATTATTTAATTTATGTACGCACACCGGCCGGAAAAAAATTTCAAAAGAAAAAATAATAATAATAATAGACAGAAAAAAAAATCCCAGTGACACGACACGAACGTACGATTGCCATCGTTATAAATGACCGTCGTGGAAGGGGTATTATTATTATTATTATTATGGTTTTTTTTCTTCCAGAACCGTTCGCGGATTCCGAGCGAAACGCGATCAGAGTGCGTTTTCCGTCGGCGGCGTACAGCGTTGTGTTTCCGCCGAAGACTTTAACGATCATGAAATATTATTATTTTATTTTCACCGTCGTCGTCGCCGCGGACCTATAATACTTGTGTACGACCGCCGTGCAACGATTATTCCGCTATTCTCTCGAAAAACACGTCTCAGCAACAGGTAACGAATATTTTAGATTTTCTGAGCGCGACGCAGAACCTAGTGTTTTCACAATAACGTCTATTTTTGGTTTTATTTTTTATGCATATATATTTTTTTTTTCATGATTTTTTTCAGAAATACTTGTCCGAAAATATCGTATACTATTTCGTATACATTTAACGTTTAAAAAAAAAAAAAAAAAAAACATAATAAAAATCTAAACAGTCATTTGTTAGTTAAAAATAATAATA
This sequence comes from Stegophylla sp. TES_Ste_2020, assembly GCA_025469315.1. Lineage (NCBI taxonomy): Eukaryota > Metazoa > Arthropoda > Insecta > Hemiptera > Aphididae > Stegophylla > Stegophylla sp. TES_Ste_2020. Next base: position 7,784 of record JAIPRM010004303.1, on the reverse strand, counting down.
ATAATACTGAAAAAAAAAAAAAAAAACAATAAAATTTTTTTGCCATCTAATTTAATTTCGAAATGAATTCAGTACATATAACAATTTAACAGTATTGTTAAAAAAAATAAATAAAAATCTAAAAGTATTTTGACTTAATTTCAATAAAATTAATGTACAATAAATATATATTTTTTTTAAATCAACCTAAAAATTTTCAAAATGAAAATTTTCAAGCTTACATCACTAATTACCATGCTTTTTTGGCATCCTGTATAGTATAGTTATATGACGTTTAGATATTACTACCCCAAACGTATTATTATCGTTCAGTTTTAACAACGGCGAGAATGTAAAAAAGTGAGTACTCCGCTCGTCGGGGTGTTCTTCGCACGTCGGTTGCGATTCTCTTGACGGGCGTATTGAATTTTAAAGAAACTAAATCATTTCATCAATAAAACGATTCTGAACGAGGGAAATTAAAAATATACAAAATAAATGAGAAAAAAGACGGACATAATTCGTACGATGGGTGTTCTTCGCACGACGGGTGGGATTTTTTTGACAGGTGTATTGAATTTTAAAGAAACGTATGGAAACAAGATTTCGGGGTAGAGATACTGGTCAAAATGTTTCGATCAGTAACTCTATAGAACGGAAATGTTGTCAAGATGGTACTTTTGGGAGGTGATTTTTCCAATTTCTCAATACTTTTTTTAAGCACACGCCTAGAATACCCAAAAATGGACAAAAAACAGTAAAAAAACAACATAACGCGAATTTTCGTAAATTCGATTTTGTTTTTTTGACATAACTTCCAAAATAATGAAGCTAGAAAGTTGAAACTTTCATCAACTACTAAAAATAGTTATGCGTAACCTTCGTAAACAAAAACATTTGATCAATTTTGGGGTAAGTACGGCATTTTTAATTTTTAAAATTATATTTATTAAACAAATACATAATATAATGGGAAATTAAAAACTGATTTAATTTCTTACTGACTTTAATTGATTTTTTGAATATGTACAATATATTTCAAACTGAACTTAAATTTGAAGTAAGTATTCAAATATAAAAAAAAAAAAATGTTAGAAAAATGTCGAACATTATTTTTTTACATTTTCAAAAATTTCTGGTGCCAAAATCTTTCTTATAATATGATTTCCTATTTATGTTTAAATTTTCATATAGTTCGGATCAAAAAATGATGGTTTCCGAATCGTTTTCGTCAAATTTTGGGTAGTTTTTTCCAAAAAAAAAAAAAAAAACAGAAAATAAACATCATTGTAAAAACACTAGCTTCTTCACTTCGTCCAGAATGTACAAATGTTTAAATTTATATTATTATAATAAAGACGCGCAACAGTGTACTTCCCGTCCGTATATAATATACGTAGTAAGTAGGCGTTCGGTGGAAATCGAAATCCGAATCTTAAGAAAAAAAATAATAAAAATATATCACCTTTTTTTTTTTCTCCTCGTGTCCCGTTACACAAACGTTCTCACCACCCGAAGTCGTCGAAGCATTATAATAATATTATTATTATTATTATTATTATAACGTTTTTTTTTTTTTTTTATTATTATTATTATTATTATTTTTTTTTTTTTTTCGTTACATACAAATCGACGACAATACGATAACGAATCAATTACCTACGCCACGGGTTATGTACCTACAGCAGCAGCGTTAACGCTATGTGTGTGTCCTGCGAGACGTATATTATATATTTTGTACAACGTGAAAACTCGCCTTGTTGAGATTGCGCAAATTTATTTAGAAATTTATCTATATGAATAGGTAATTATTACGACACACACACACAGCGCTCGAACTAACAACAGTAAAACAAAATTGCCAATAAAAAAAGTGTTATTATTTAATTTAACTCTTGGACGACTGTTACGCTATCGAGGATTATTATATATATATATTTTTTTCACGATTATTCACCATTGTGTTCGTTCGCCAGTAATAATATTCGCGTTTCGTAAACGCGTGAAAAATTTCGGCATAATTTCCGCCATTTCCAATGTACGTATATGTGTCTGCTCTGTTTTCGTGCAGGTGTTTATTATTCAGGGCAGGGGTCTCCAACATAAGGGCCGCCGAGGTTTTGTACCGGCCCACCAATCTAATTAATGGTGTTTATACCATCGTCGTATTCGGCCTCGAAAACACATTAGACGGCGAAAAAGTATTGCCACAACAACAAAATACAACCAAATTATTTTTGAAAAATTATGTTATAAAACGATTTTCAATTTTTTATGAATATTCGGGTAGTAGCTTATTTTACAATTTTCTGTTGTCGATTTTTCAATAGATTTTACTCGTTTTTGGAAAAAATATTGAGAAATTTGAAAAATTACCTGTCTTAAGTAATAATATCTGAGTGTGATTTCGGATCTATAAAGTTACTGATCGAAATTTTTGAACAAGTATTTCTATAGGAAAAAATGTTTCCAGAAAGAGAGAATAAAAACATCACTGTAAAATCATTAGCGTCTTCGCTTCGCTTAGAATCTAAAAATTATGTAAATAAAATTGAAAATTTATAAAAATAAACATACATTTTTCTATTAAAATCTTATCAATTCTTCGATTTCATAACCTCTCTATTCCTCTGAAAATGTTGGCCCACGATGCCAAAGCGTATCTTGAATTTGGCCCACCGTAAAAAAAGGTTGAAGACCCCTGATTTAGGGTAAAGATTTCAATGAAACATTGAGAAAAAGAAAAAATTATTTCTAAATTTGTTGTAGTTATTTTATTAATTAATTAATTTGGTAAGTTTCACAAAATCATCACTTGATGGTCACACACTTCTTGTAGTTATCGATACTTAATTCCTATACAAAATAGGGATGTAAGTGGGAAATTTCTGCTCTTTGGAAATTTCCCAAAAAAAATTCCTAGTGAAACCATTTGAATAATAAATTTTTGTTTGCGTAAATGTTGTTTTGATAAGACATATTATGAGAACAAGAGTACATAATATTAAGTATATAGTTATTTTGTATAAATATAATGTGTAAATTGTAAAGTATTAAGCTTTTTCATTTAATTGTATGATTTGTTAAAAATATATATAAATAATATTTATATGAATAACTATGTTATATTTCTGGAAATTTCCTCTAAGAAATTTCTCAAAAATTAAATTTCTGAAATTTAATATCTCTAATACGAAATCATATTATTCACATTATATTATAATTAATCAACTATTTTATACCCTTTGGTTTTATAAACTATAACTCTGAACAATAAGTTATCCATTGTTAACAATAGGAAAACATTTTTCGTTTCAAAATGTGATATTTAGTTTTCTTTTGATATAATTATTGTAATGGTCAATGACAGTATTGTTATAGTAATAATAATATGCTAATATGATCTACAGGCAATAATTTAACATTTATAAATTATATTGTTTTAGGAATTTCAATTCAAATAGCAATACTCTAAATTATTCATAATAACTAGTCAAAACTTATAAATATACAAAAATGTTCTAATAATTAGTAATTGTAATTGTAAAATATTAAAAACAATATAAAGAAAAGAATTGAAATTTATTTTTGAATCTTTTTTTTTTTTTTTTTTTAAACCATATTTATATGAAATATTATGTGATTTGTATAATGTACTACACAAGAAGCATTTTTCACTAATTATTCGAGTAAAAGTTTTTACAAATTACCTATTTCCTACTATAGTTGTAAAAGCCAAATTTTTATTTTTCATCAAAATGAAATATTTCAAAAAAAAAAAAAAAAAACGAATTTCACAAAATTTTATAATCCTAATAATTATTTACACGATAAGTTTACAAAATAATAGTTTCGTATAATATTATTATTGCTGCACACAGGCGCAACTAGGTGAGGGCTTAAGGGGCTTAGCCCCTTCAAAAGGGTCCCCCTAGATTTTTTGAAAAGTCCTTAAGGTTAATGTACTTTGCGGGGGGGGAGGGACTAAACCAATAAAATATAATCATTATAACCCCCCCCACCCGGAATATTTTGTCCTAGTTGCGCTTACGTTGCTGGCTGCAGCTCTAAAACGAAAATAGTTTTCGACAAATCCGCCGCCGCCGCCGCTCGATCGTTATTAATGTTTAGGAGGTATTCAACGCGCTGCAAGTGGATTTTAATTTTGTGCACATTAATAATATTGATAAATGATAATATTTTACTCGCGCGTCACGTGCTGATAATCTCATTGGCCGTCGCACCGTGATTTACGCCCCGGAATCACATAACCGATCTCCCCCACGAAATCACCGCGGCATTTACACTTTATAATAATAATAATAATAATAATAATAATATAGTAGGTAATATACAACAACGACAACAGCAGCAGCTATTAACATCATTCCCTCCTCGTCGCGAAACGTTATGTAAATACGGGAAACAGATGATAACGCCGCGATACGACCGTGCATTTTATATTATTATTACAATATTATAATATTATATACGGTATAATGGCAATAATAATAAAATAACGACGACGACGAGAGCGCGGTAAACAAATCACAGAGAGTGGGTGGAAACCGAAAGTTTTCTATACAGGGTGATTTTTTAGGCGCGTTCACCCCCATTTTTGGCCGCGATAAAATGCGAAAATCGATATTTTAGATTCTGAACGAAGTGATAAGAAGCAAGTGTTTTTACAATGATGTTTATTTTATTGATTTTTTCTTTTTGAAACCGGATTCGCTTCTAGATGATACTTTAGAGAGGTCATTTTTTGAATTTCTCAATTCTTCAATTTTTTTTTTTTTGGAAAAAACCACACATAATTTGATAAAAACGTCTCGGGAACCATCGTTTTTTGATCCGAAAAAAAATCCGAAACTTTTGGCATAAGAAAATTTTGGAAATGTGAGAAAAAATTTTGAACATTTTTCTAACATGTTTTTTTTTTTATATTATTAACTTTCTTCGTTGAAGAAATGATTTATCGTTTTTTTTTTTTTTTTTAATTCAATACATCCGTCAAGAGAATCCCACCCGACGTGCGAAGAACACACTTTTTTACTTAATTGAATTTTTTCGTGTCACTTTAAAATGGTGTCCCCTGTGACGATACAAACTTATTTTGTTTTCAAAAGTCCCCACTCCCCTATTTTAACTGTGGTGAATTTCTGTGAATTTCGACGTATTGAAATCGAAATTCGATGGAGTAATTTTTGAATTTTTTTTTCAAATTTAAGTTTTAAGAAAAATAAGCTTTTGGATGCATAATCAGTTACCCACGTAGTACGTAATGTTTGCTCAAATTAATACGTGCATAAAAGCTTAAATTTGAAAGATTCAAAAACTGCTAGTTCGAATTTCGATTTTAATACATGAGAGTTCACAGAAAATGACATTAATAAAATCCCTCAATTAAAACAGGGGGTTGTTATTTGAAAAAAAAAAAACGATAGTCTGTATTTCCTCGGGACTTCTTCTGAAAATCCAAATTTTTGCATTTTTACGGCCAAAAAAAAGGGGGGTTGAGCACGCTTAAAAATCACCCTATATATGCGGAAATTACTAGGGGAATGCAACGACTGGTGGTTGGAGGGAGGGGGGAAACGGTGAATAAAAATAAATTGTCGGTCATATACGCGCTCGTTTTTTTTTTATTTTTTTTTTCATTCGCACACTCGTGATTTTTATCGCTTTGCGCCAAGGCGACGACGACGGATCCCGTATAATCACGTCCGGGAATCGCGGCGCGTGATTGTTTGTTTTGTTTTTCCGATCTATACGCCGCATAGATCGTAAATCATTGATCTCTGGCCGAGACCTTGTGCGCGTTGCGGTCTTGACGGACCGGCGGCGGCGCAATCATCGTCGCCGCAGCGTTTGTACATCACGACGGGCGTGAGCGATGACGATTAGAGGCCGATTAAAATACTTCTCCAATTAAAATACCCAAAATAATATTTTCAGGGTTGTGCTACACCACAATTGAGATTTCAAAATTCCATGATTTTCCACTTATTTTCCAGAACATTTTTCACTACATGCATAATATATTATTTATTACTGATCTATGGTTTTGACTAGGTAACTTTTTTGAAACTGTATTTTCTTCTAAATGGTACTTTAAATAAGTAATTTTTCGAAATTTCCAATTGTTCTCTCGAAATTTGTGAAAAACTATGTAAATTTTGACAATAAAGTAACGAAAAGTATCTTTTCTTATTTTTTTTATTTAAATTTTATGAAAATTTGAACAAGGATAGGCAATAATATGAGAAATAATTTGTCGAAAGAAAATTTTAAAAATGTAAAAAAAAAAAAAAAAAAATGGAAATTTTCTCAAACACTTTTTTTTCTCATCATAATACTTCTATTTTTAATAGCATTGTTTTTTCTTTTTTTTTTTTTGATAAAAAAAGAGTAAATTAAAGTAAAATAAAGCAAAGCAAGAATGAGTAAAGTGAAGTAAATTAGAGCCAAAATAAGCAAAAAAGCCGAACATACTTCGCCCACCATGGGTATTCTCGCACTTCGTGTCTGATGCTCTCGATGGGTATGTTCAAAATTACGATTATTATTGTTCTTTTTATATTATTTACATATATTTCTAACTGAATCGTATAATTGAAGAAATGATTTATCGTTACTTTAACACACCCATCAAGTGTATCTGACTCGAGGAGCGAAGAACACCCATGGTGCAAAATATGCCAGGATTTATTGTCTATACTTTACTTATCTTTGTTCTAGTTTACTTAACTGATTTTTTTTTTTTTATCAAAAAAAGTACTAAATTATGTTAATATTATCGCTTTAAGTTTTTACAAATTTATGAAGTTTTGAGCATATAACAAGACTATATACAATTACATTCACAATATTATATTATTTACATCACTACAATCCAAAATATCGAAAATGCATATTAAATTAATCGATATAAATATTATTTATTATACGAAATATTCTCAAACTACAAATTGACTTCACATTTTTTAAAAACACTGAACCTTCATCTGCGAGCATAGACTCAAAAAAAATTTAAAAAATAGCCGGACATACTTCTCTCGTCGGGTGGGATTCTCTTGACGGGTGTGTATTGAATATTAAAGAAACTATAAATCATATTTTCTTCAATAAAACGATTCTGAACGAAAGAAGTTAATATAATATAAAGAACAAATGAGAAAAAAAATTGTTAGAAAAATGTCGAAAAAATTTTTTTCACATTTCCAAAATTTTCTCGCGCCAAAATCTTTCTCATATTATTTTCCATCTATGTTTAAGTTTGCATATAGTTCGGATCAAAAAATGATGGTTTCCGAGTCGTTTTTGTCAAATTTTTGGTACTTTTTTCCAAAAAAAAAAATTGGAGAATTAAGAAATTCAAAAAATGACCTCTTTAAAGTACCATCTAGAAACAAATCCGATTTCAAAAAGTTACTGATCGAAACTTTTGGACAAGTATTTCTATACGAAAAGTTGTATTCAGAAAAAAAAAGCCAGACATACTTCTCACGATGGGTGTACTTCGCACGACGGGTGGTATTCTCTTGACGGGCGTATTAAATTTTAAAAAAACGATAAATCATTTCTTGAATTAAACGATTCTGAACGAGGGAAGTTAATAATATAAAAAAAAAAAAAATGTTAGAAAAATGTCCAAAATTTTTTTTCACATTTTCAAAATTTTCTTGCGCCAAAATTTTTTTTATAGGATTTTCTATCTATGTTTAAATTTTCATAAAATTCTGATCAAAAAACGACGGTTTTTGAGTCGTTTGTGTCAAATTTTGGGTAGTTTTTTACAAAAA
>JAIPRM010004302.1:0-23318 GCA_025469315.1 Stegophylla sp. TES_Ste_2020 | reverse complement strand
AATTTAAACATAGATAGAAAATCCTATAAAAAAGATTTTGGCGCAAGAAAATTTTGAAAATGTGAAAAAAATTTTTGGACATTTTTCGAAAATTTTTTTTTTCTTATATTATTAATTTCCTTTGTTCGGAATCGTTTTACTGAAGAAATGATTTATCGTTTCTTTAAAATTTAATACGCCCGTCAAGAGAATACCACCCGTCGTGCGAAGTACACCCATCGTGCGAAGTATGTCCGAAGTATGGACGAGTGAGTCCGTTCGGGGAAATGTCCGTCGACGGAGCATCAATTTCCCGGTCATAATATTACAATATACTAGTTATATTATAATACGGGATTCGTACGGTCGAAAACGACGCATAACAATGCGTACTAGCGTTGTCGATAGTAAACAAAAAAAAATAAATACCTAAATAAAGAATCGTTTTAATAATTGGCTTTTGAACGACTCGACTTCTCGTCGTCGGACGACAACAACAACAATAATAAAATAAAAATATATATATATATATATATGTATATATATTGTATCAACACACAAAGAACGCGCGCCCTGTGCACAGGAAAACGCCGGGCCAGAAAACGTATATCGTCATGCGAAGGACACCGCCAAATTTAATGTTTACCATAATATCATATGCTGCCGTTTATAATATTATTATGTATGTATGACGGCCGCCGCCGCGTATTATTATTATTCGTTCCTTTGTCGGTCATTCGTTTCCCGCTCAAACCCGTTCCTTTTGTCGAGTGTTTTCGGCAGTTAGTACACGTCGATGATACAGTGTATGATATATTATATTATCGGACGACGCGGCGACGGCGGTAACTGTTAATAATCGCGTTCAATAACATCACCTGCACACGTCTCGTACTAAACGTCACAACCGTAGTATGTCGTCGGAGTCGAAAACAACAACACTTATATTATACTATAATGCCTTCGCGATGTTTAGGTAGGTGGTGCATGATGTCAGAGAATTACAATAATTGGAAAAAAATTAAAATAAACGATTAATAAAATATTAATAATAGTATATATAAAATTATATATATATCGATTTTGGGCAGAGTTTGGATTTGTTTAAGACCATTTTACATAAATTAAAATTTTCAATTTTTTTTTTCACATTTTGTAAATTTTTAATATTTCTCATATAATATTGTCTATCTATTTTTACATTTTCATACAATTTGTATTAAAGAAAAGATAGTTTTCGAGTTTTTTGTGCAAAAAAAAAATTGAAAATTTCGATGATAAAGGTATAATATTTGTATTATCGGACGACGCGACGGCGGTAGCTGTTAATAATCGCGTTCAATAACATCACCTGCACACGTCTCGTACCAAACTTCACAACCGTCGAAAACAATAACACTTTTAAATTTTAATTGCAGAACTATAATGCTTTCGCGATGTTTAGGTAGGTACATGATGTCAGAGAATTAGGTACGTTTGAAAAAAATTAAATAAACGATTAATATTATATTATTATATAAAATAATAATAATAGTATAAAAAAAAAAAAAAAAAACGACATACTTTGCACTTTATTCTCTATTCTCCTCGAGTGGGATATTCTTGTGGGTGTATTCAATTTTAAAGAAACAATAAATAATTTCTTCAAAAGGACGATTTTGGATGGAGTTTATGTTTATTCAAGACCATTTTACTCCGATCAAAGTTTACAATGTTTTTTTTTCACATTTAAAAAATTTTTTTGCGCCAAATATTTTTCATATTATATTTTCTATCTATTTTTACATTTTCATAAAATTTGTAATAAAAAAGATATTTTTCGAGTCTTTTGAGAAAAAAAATCGAAAATTTCAAAAAATAATCTTTCTAAAAGTACCATCTAGGGGCCAATTGCGATTCAAAAAGTTACTGGTCAAAACTTTTGGACAAGTATTTTTGCATGAAAATGTGTACACATAAATAAAATAAAAAAGAAATATCATTGAAAAAACACTAACTTCTTCGCTCTACACAAAATCTAAAGTTCTGGACGTACTTCATACTATGGATATTCTTCGGTCTTCGGATGGGCATGATGAATTAAAAACAAAATGATATATCATTTCTTCAATAAACGATTCCAAGCGCAACTTACGTTTATATATTTTCTTGAAGAAACGTTGATGGTTTTACTAACAATTCATAGATTTAAAATTGGATTATAATAATGTTATAATATTTTATCAGCTAAATTTACAAGTCTGAAGACGTGTCATCCAAATTACTATATTGGTTTTTGGTCTAAGTACACGTGAAAAAAATCTTAGTCTCTTGTGATCGAATCGGAAAATCCTTGTGATTGATGTGCGGAACAAACTTTATAAACCGATGACTAGTTATAGTACCTACTTACCTATAACTTGGTGCTCCAGGTGTTTGTGTTTTAAAACCATGTCAAAAATTGTTATAAAACTTTATGATTTATCATAACCATAGTTTACGATTTAAAACGTTTGAAGTCATATTAAAATCATGATAAAATGTTGTTTTATTCGAATGCTATCAAAAGTATTTTATTATTTTTTTTGTATTTGACAAAAAAAAGAGAATTGACCTATTTTAATTTTTGACAGAAAAGGATGTCTCCCCGGGCGTTCGAGCAAAGTAGTTATTCGACAACCTGACCATCGACACGTGCCCGCCGGTCCGTCTGCAGACGTTTATGTTAACGTTTCTCCGACACTTATACATTAAAATCTATCGATTTAATTGCAAGTGACTAGTGATCGCCTAGAGTGCCGATCGATAATAACGAAATCTCACCTCGTCAAAATTTGAATATCTCATAATATTTTATTGCACGTAACTCGTAGTTTTTTGTATATTATAGGTTATAATTATATTTAATTCGCCTTCGTATCCGCCGTAACAAATCAGTTTGCTACAGTAGTAACAGTCAGCTGAAAATGAAAATTTCTGGGTCGCTGATTTGAAATTGTTCGGGATAAGCTTTTTAAGACTGAAAAATATATACTCAGATACCTAATGCTATTATTTGATTTTAAATGTGACATGATGATTGATAAAAATATTATGTTCTTTAATGTAAATATAATTTGATTATCATAATTCAAGCTAAGAACTTCGTATCAATAAATAAACATGTAATAGTAAATAATTTCACATTCAGAAGAAACTTTTCAAAATATTAATTGAAAACAGGTACAATCTATTCAAAGTTATTGTTTTGAGATAGATTCCCTAAATTCCTTTCACAATGTAAGTTCCTACATCAGTGGTATTTTAAAACAAAATACCGCTGATAGATAAAACTTATTACACAAAACCTTTTCATTTTCAAAATATTATGATGATATAATTATCAGATTAAACTTTTTCTCATTCAAACAATAATTCAAATTAAAAAAAAAACATTTTATCACGTTTAAATTAAAGTAAGTAATTTTTATTTTTCATCATTTAGAACTTTTTCATTTTGTTTTAAGTATCTTGTTTGAAAATTAAGAAAGAAATTTCATAATAAGATTAGATTTTGCTTTTTTCTAAACAACAACACGTTAATAAGATATCCTTTGAAAAATTATCAGATAAAATCTTTTCATTCTCGATTAGTGATTAATAAATTTAATTTTAGAGTCCAAGTTACTGTAATAATATAATATATTATCCTACAGATATCGGTAATATTGAAATAAAGTTATTGAATATTTCTTATTTGCGTTACTTGTAAAAAAAATATTCAGTGATAAAATTTCATACAAATCTTACCAGGTATAAAAAAAAAAAAAAAAAAAAACAAGTAAGGAATCTATTGGTAAATTAAAATACTGAGCATTGTTTTAAAGTTTTAGGGTTTCAATTAGAAGAAAAAATCATAGTTTTACGTAAAAACGATCGGGTTCATACTAATTCTCACTTTAAACGGTTATAAAAAGATAAATTGACTTACGATTTATGAGATTTGAAAACTTTAAAGCGAAATTTCAAGTTTTTTGTCTTATTTGTTTTTGAGGTATGGAATAATTACTAAACTCGGTTGCAAAAAAACATTTCGTTTTCAGCATACTTTGACATTTCCACTGAATTTTTCACAGTTTTCCATATTTTTGGGATCAGTATTGAGAATTTTAAAAAGTCATCTTTTCAAGTACATCAGATATATGTTTTAGATCGAATTTTATCACTCCTTACGTCATAAATTTGGAAATTTCATAAACGCGCCGAAGAGGGATATCTGCGGTTTTATGAAATTTTCATAACATTAATTCCCCCTCCCCCCCCCCCGAAAACTTCCGAAACTTTGATGATACTCGTGTATGCGAAAAACGTTTGAACAGTTTGAGGAATAGAGTCTTTGTGTCTGTTTTACAATATACGTTGGTTTAAACTCTATATCAGCTGAACCATGTTTATCAACTGATCTTAGTTTAACCTATAGTTTAACTAGTTTCCAGTTTTACAATTGTGTCTGTTAAACCATAGTTAGAATAATCTGTGTGATAACATCTATGGTGATAATGTAAAGATAATAAATCAAAATTTATGAACAACCAATCGAATCGCAGATTATCTTTGAACTCGGTGTAACTCGCTGAAATCGGTGGTTCACGAAACCGTGGTTTAAACCGAGTTCAGTGAAATTTCAATACGCATTTTTTGATTTGAATTAGGTTCAAACTAGAGTTTAAACTCTGAACCAAGTTTATACCACTATTGCAAAACCTACCCTTAGTCTCGTTACACGTGTCATAAGTCGTGGTACGTACTGTTTTACCTCGTCAACGCATAACGTACAATAAAAACGTTACGTATTTATTGTTATTGTAATGGAATTGTCATGTGACTACAGAGTACACCGAGAACGCGTATACCGACGTCGATCACAAGGTCAACGATACACACATTGTCGCGATTTTAATTTACATAATAATATTATTTCGCGCGTAATGTCTGTAAACACGCGTATCGACTGTAATAATGTAATAAATGCGTTGAAATTACACGTGATGGCGGACGCATGTGACCGTTGGAATAGTGATGATAAATTATTGTTTACAGAGTACGCGCCATTTGAGCAAAATATTATGGAAAATTCGTCGGAAAAAGACGGAGAATTTCGATTAAAACAACACTGTGAAGCCACTTGTTCAACGGCTGCGAACACAGTGTGTGGGACGTGCGTTATGTAACACGTTACGTTATCCGTTATTTAATATTAATTGGCACTGTTGCGACAATAATAATATATAATACACGTCCTCGACGAAGAATACGCGCGATATCTATAAACTAGTGCTTATCTGAGGATGCTCCGGGAGGGAGGGGGTTATCCAACAATTTTCAGGGGCTGTATTGTGTATATGCATAGTTATTTCCCGAAAGGTATACATTTATCTCCGGGGGACAGTCAGCTCCGATCACCCCCCCCCCCCGGAATAAACACTGTCTATATAACATTGTATCCGTTTCTCGGTCAGATCTCTATATTATAATTCGTATAACAGAGCTTCGACGTAGTGTGTTTATACCCACTCAATCTAACCACGTCATATTTCTAATCCGTAACGTAGAGATTGTAAAAGTAATTTTGCCCCTCCTCAACCCATCATTAAATGAAGTGTTTTCAATGACCCGTCGGAAGTTTCGAGACAATTTACATGTCTAAATGAAAATTTTCAAATCAAAATCGGAATTTTTTATTGTTTTCTGCTCTGATTTAAACATTGAAACCTTTTAATTATTTTACATGTGCATCGTTAATTTTTTATGCACACCTAATGAGTACTACTAAAGTATTCAAAAGTGATTTTTATATTGAGTAACGTGTAATTAAATGGACGCATATATCTATTTTATTAAAATAATAATACAAGTTTATCAACAAAAGCTGGAAATACACTATGGGTATACTCGTTCCTAGGGGTGGGCATAGGCGAATGCTTTAAATTTGAAAGAAACTATAAATCTTTTCTGCAATGATACAATTGTCAGTTTATACAGGACAATCAAAATACTTACAACTTTTAAAGTTTATTATTATAACAAAAAAATTATATCACAATTTTTCTTAAGTTTAGGTTGAAAAAAAAATTTTAAATGGCTTTAAGTCAATTTTTGGATAGTTTTTACTGAAAAAAAAAAAATAACAATAATAAACCCTATTGTAAAAACAATAACACTTCGCTCCATCTAGAATCTAAAATTATTATGTTTTTAATTATTTTTAATAGCAAATACCAAGTGCTCAAAACTAAACGTTATTATTTAAAAATATTAATAACAAGGATAGCTTAGAATAATCTATATAAAGTTTTATTCCATTAATCTTAACTTTATATTTACACTATAAAATTGTATTTAAACATAATAATACGAGTACTACTAGCTATTACGTTGATTTTGCGACCGTGGAAAAAAGTCCACGATAATTATGTGTACCTATTATAATTGTACGATAATGTTACGCAATTATCGGCGCTTAACGACACGTGGTAAGGTTTGTTTCGTACGACGGTTGCACCTGCCAACAATACAAAATAATAAATGTAGAATATTACCTACTATAGTAGTCTTTTACGTTTTACGTTAATAATATATACGAGTTTTTGTGCAATGGTAGTTCTGAATTTGATTTTGGTGGGGGTAGGAATATTCGTACGACGTTTCAGGACAATAATTGTAATGGCTGAAGATGTTTCACGGTGACAAATCCTCTACACAGTCACAAAATACGTCGTTATCGTTGTAATTTATGACTTTCAGTCAAGTTTCATAACGTTTTTTTGAAATTTAAGATGATTTGGAAAAAAATCCTTAATCTTTGGTGGTATAGTCTCATTTGCCCTCCGCCCACACCGCTTTTATGCACTTACGAGTTTCGAGCAAAGGTCGAAGAACGCGTTCGCTGTTATTATCAGCTAGTGTGGGAATGTAACGAGTTTTTCACGCGAGAAAAACGGCACCGCGAACTCGCGTGCAATTGTTTTGTTTTTCTGTTTTTCGTACGCGACCTTGGACCCGGAAATGGGGTCGATATGATTAGAGAAACGTTCTGTGCATGCGAGATGCTAACAAAACACATACGGTGTAAAATGTTATTGCATCGTAAATTCGCCAGCGCAAATCGTTATGTTCCGCGTTCGCAATCAGGTTTTATAGATTCGGCGAAAAAATATCCCTACAAATTGGCAATATACACTCGGCAATGACCGTAGTGACTTAATAATAATAATTTTTAACGTACTTTTTGCATAATATAACGTGCAATATCGAGAAACCCGCTGCGCAGTGCCGTGTTCAATCAAATAATGTTATAAAAATAACGAGTGCGCAGTACACGGTGTTATTAAATCTAGTTACTCGTTTGTAAGCGCATTTTGAACACCTATATGTTATGCTTACCGGTTTATCGCCCTGTACGCTGTTGTAAGGTCACGTGAATGTTGAATATAAAAATACAAAATACAAAAAAAAAAAACCAAGAAATTTTTCGGTAATGCGCGTTTTGAATAAATTACACATTGTGTTGGTCCTTAGCGATAAATTTATAATAATATTATGTATAAAGGAAGATGTCACTGATATACTAACTCATTCATCAACGCCCAGACCAAACCGCTGGACCAAGAGGGTTGAATTTATCGTGGTAGATATTATCTCTAACGTGTGTAGGGGTGAGATTATTTACCAAAATACTTATTTTTTTTTTTTTTAAGGGTTGAAAAAACATAAAATATGTTTTCACGATTAGAAAATTTGTTCAACAGGTACCTTGCATAAAACTGTTTTATAACTTTTAAAGGCAGACGTATCATAGTGTATACAAAACTATCTGATTGAAATTTTTTCATAAAAGTATATTATTAATTAATTATACCATTAAAAAAAAAAAATTAAATCGAATCTATTGTTAAAAAATATTCGATAGTTTCAATCGTGATAACAAAGAGACCATATTTTGGTATAAACAATTTTATCACTTTTCATATCATAGATATTTTTCTATGTATCATACGAAAACTATTATCTATAAAAAATTAACTTTCAAAGTTAAACTTTGTAACACTTTTAACTTATCGTAATAACAGTTTTCGACATTAAATGTATACAAAATGGCTATAATTATGGTGTGGTAGTGATAACTGATAACATTGTTTATGCCAAAACTGCCATCGCTGTTACCATAGTCAAAACAGTCGAATAATCCTTTTAAACAATCAACTCGATAACTCAGCAAAAAAATACAATTAGTTAAAAACCAAAAATTTATTAAGTTGAAAAATTGAATATGTTCATTACTAAGTAGATGTCGATTTCAGTAAGTTTTAACTCCAATGATTATTCATGCAAGGTCATTATTTAGGTAATGACGGTAACACAATGGTCTAATTGGTAACCTCTGTAGTGTAAATACAATCGAAGATAGTTTGTCCGTGCTGATTTTTGAAACAGCCGAACTGATTTAAACGGGCAGAAAGAAAAGTTTACACCGAGAGTATCCCCCTACCCGTGGAGCGAATACCCAAAGTGTAAATTTTATCTCGATTTTTTAAAACCTGTTGATTTGCACTGCGTTACAAAGTGTAGGCTATTCGAAATACAAAAAAAAATGTACTTCGCTCGTCGGGGTGTTCTTCGTACGTCGGATGGGATTCTCTTGACGGGTGTATTGAATTTTAAAGAAATGATAAATTATTTCTTCAATAAAACTATCCTGAATGAAGAAAGTTAATGATATAAAAAATAAATGAGAAAAAAAAAATGTTAGAAAAATGTCCAAAATTTTTTTTTCACATTTCCAACATTTTCTTGCACCAAAATCTTTTTTATATTATTTTTTATTTATGTTTAAATTTTCTTATTGTTCGGATGAAAAATTATGGTTTTCGAGTCGTTTTTGTCAAATTTTGGGTAGTTTTTTCCAAAAAAAAAAAAATAAAAAAAAAATCGAAGAATTGAGAAATTCAAAAAATGACCTCTCAAAAGTACCATCTAGAGGCGAATCCGGTTTCAAAAAATTACTGATCGAAACTTTTTGGACAAGTATTTCCATACGAAAAGTTGTAAACAGAAAAAAAATAATAAACATCATTGTAAAAACACTAGCTTCTTCACTTCGTTCAGAATCTAAAAATATTTCTTCGCTATTTCACAAATCTGTTCGGACCAATAGTATTTATTATTAATATTGATTTCCTTTATCCTGTCGTGCCTTGTATGCCGAAACTGTTTCAGTCTCAGCCAGCGTGTCGTTCACACCGCGAAGAAATGTTCGTTTTTATAGGTACCTACTCATATTATATTATCCACTCGGTGGAAGGTGAAACTGTGACGCGTCATACGCACACCCGAACGATATTTAAGACGCAGAAAAGGTATCCGATTTCTCGGTGAAATTATAATACGCTCGGTGTGTATACACCACCTATCGTGTAAATAACGCGATTTGTCGAATCTCGACCGGGCGGCATGTCGCTTTGAAGAGTAGGTAGTTTTAATCTAAACCGCGCGCGATATAATAAATTTTAATTAAGAATAATCATCACAAACACGCGTATGATATTATTATCACGATATCGTATGTCTAATATATTAGTATAAAACGTTTTGCATAATATTGAAATCCGTGGTGCGGGTTCCCTATGTACCAATGTGTACTTTTGCATATTCTGGTCTGTAAACGTTTTTAATTTGCTTAGTAGTCGCATTGAGTACAGATGCGTTATATCATATTCTACGTATGTGCGAAAAATATGTCACGGGCAACATAATCTCTCTGCAAACTTACATATCGACATTAACGAATCATTGACGAATTTTGGGATATTAGGATCAATAATTTATTATTGACTTATGGCCTTTCAACCGCCAACTAAAAAGCCGACTGAAACAATAAATTATAAATTAGGTAGTTAAATTAAATACACAATTTGAACAACACAATATGCTTTAAAATAAAAATTTGATGTAGTTTTAAACATAATCAGTGTATAGTTGTATAATTTTATATTTTGAATAGAACGAAGAAACTAATGTTCATTTTTTTCAGTGTAGGTACACGTTATTGTAGAGAATTACTAGTTCAAAGTTTTAATCAGCAAGTTTATGAATCACAATTTTGCTCTAGATGGTACTTTAAAGAGGACAATTATCAAAATTCTCAATAATTTTTCCAACATTTGGGAAAAAATACCTAAACTTTTAAAAATATGCTCTTAGAACTTAATTTTTTAATCCATACTTTTTGAATATATAAAGATTAATAAAAATATGTATTATTTAAAAATATTTTGGTGAAATATTTTTTTTTCTATTGTGTTTTTACAACACTTTTTTTTCTCATCAAAATTATTGATTTCCTATTCTCGGTTAATAGTGGAATATAAAACTGGTTGAGTAAAAAATAAATAGCTTTTTTATAATAATAATAAACTTTTATAATTTTTAAGTGAAATTGTCTTAAATAAGCTTAAGTTCAAACTCGATTTAATGAAGAAATTATTTAGTCTTTTTTTTGATTTAACATGCCCACTATATCCTACCCAAGGTATAAGAATACATATGTATTTCCCGCTTCTTACACATTTTACACATTTTATGGAACAACCAAGTCTATTTGTGGTATTTTGACGTAATATTAATAGCATAATGGCCGAAAAGACAGAGACTTGTCATCGCCATTGGAATAATTAGTGGGGTGGCTAAATATCCTTGAAAATGTTTTTCCCATAAAAGAGGTCTATAGGAGTTTTGAGGCAGCGACGTTTAACTTAACGACTTCAACGTGAACAGCGCCTGCTGATAGCTTTTCTTGTGTTTCTAATTATGATTTATAGAATTTTTCAATTTTAATAATTTTTATGTGATTTTCAGTGTTTTATTTTAAACCCTGCATGTGTCACATAAATTGCTGTTGTAATTCATAAAAACATAATTTAATAATCAAATAACGAATGACGAATGAATAATCTGTATTGAAGTGATATTAAATGACGATTTTTCATACTCTATACCAATGGTTCTCAATCTTTTTAAGACCACGACCCAAATTTTTCTTCACAAACCTATCGCGACTCCATGGTTTTACATTTTTAGAATAAAAAAGTAGTTCAGAAAAATCAAAATTAGATTAATACTTCAAAAATTTATTAACTAATTGGTTTATAACGAATATAATTTCACAAATGTATGCAAATGTGTCACTTCATCATTTTTACAGCGGAGTTCGGTTAAAAACGTAAATTTTTGTGAATTTATATAATTTTATAAATTTCTCGCGACCAAGTGGGCCACGACCCACACTTTGAGAAACGCTGCTCTATACCGTATACTACAGAATAAAATAATTATTATTTAAACTTTAGGATTCATTGATTACAAATTAAAGTTATTCGCTTAATATAGATTAATCCCACATCATTTAAACGCGTAAATGTTAAAAACTGTTTCGGTAAAAATTATATTTGATATATCGATATTGTTGATTTATTGAAACACTTCGTTTCGACGGGGAGTGGGGTCCTTGCCCTCATGTTGCCGCGCTCGAGATCTGAGAACGGAGTAATGGAGTGTGCTGAGAATATTGCTCATAATATTTTTTTTTTTCAAAAGACTTGAAAACTACATAGTTATTTTTATTACAAATTTTATGAAATTGTAAAAATAGACAGACAATATAATATGAGAAAATATATTTAGCGCAGAAAAATAAATATAAAACCCTTTAAATTACTGTTGTTTTATAGATTAATCAATAACAGTCTTCCGAAATATTACACATTAGACAGTGTTTCGCACATAATATCATTATCGTCTGTGAATGATATGATACGTAGGTACAGTGTGCACACGCGTGACTCGCCACGTTTAAAAATACGCGTTTTTAATAATTTTGACCCCGTGTATCACAGCGACCTCGACTCAAATAACAATACAGACGTTTCGCAAGAGACGTCTGGTCCCGCGAAGTCTGCCGGCGCGTCGCACCGCGGTCGTGACTACAAATTACAATGCCACATCCGCCGGATCTCATAATACACAACGTTTGATAATATAAAATAATTATACGTATTAATACAACAATACTCGTGTGTAGGGCTAACGGACGTCGTTGTGGCGCGAACGATTTCTGCGCGTTCTTATAAAATTGTTTCATTACTACTATTGCACCAGTAGCGGACTTACGATTTTATTTTTTATGACTTAACACACAATACAAATAAAGCCAAAATATATAATTGTAAATAATTTTATCAAACAAGGTGATTTTTCAAGTATGCTCATCCCCCATTCTAGATTCTGTTCGGTGTGTGAATAAGTGATTGGGTTTTCAATAATATTCATTTTCTTTTTTTCATTGGAACACTTTTTACATTTTGACAGAGTTAAAATTATAATATAACTATTCGACATACTTCTTTTATAAAACACGAAATTCGGGAATATGTATTTAACCATTTGTAGTTTACTTTGGAAATCGCAATATAAGCGTGTATTATTTGGAGTCCGGAGTTCACGAGTTCACCGCGGTACTGGCATTAAAACTTCACCACGATCTGAGGAAATTTCTGATGCGTTCGTGATTTCTCGAATTTTATATATTGAATTAACGTAGTTACTAAGTACAAAAAGCAAAATAAAGTAAAGTTTAGACAAGGAAGACGGACATACCATGGATATTTTTTGCTCTTCGGGTCAGATACACTTGATGGGTGTGTACAATTTTAAAGAAATTATTTATTGTGGTGCGAAATATGTCCGACTTTCTTGTCTATACTTTACTTTACATTTTTTTTTCTTTAAACATTATTATTTTTTTTTTAATTCAGTACACATCTATAGGAGAAGATCGAGGTAGAACAATTTTTTTAAATATTTTTCATTACAATTGTCATAATATCAATTATCAATGTGTAAAAAGAATTTCTTCTTTTATCTACGTCAACCACCGAAGTTTTAACGTGTACGACACGGCGATTGTTTAACAATATAATACGAGCAAACAAACAATATTCCTTACACACGTGGCGTGCGTGGCGTTTTCGCGGGGTTTCGGCGAATTTCTTTCATGTTTTCTTCACCGTATGCCTTTTGATTTGTTGTCGCGTGTTTCACACTGGCGTTTCACAGAAAACCCGCCCACGTTTTCATAACATTCGTCACGCTTTTCACTCGTGTAAGTCGGAAACGTCGTAGGTAGGAATCGTTATTTCTTATCGTGTTGTTGTTATTCACAACGTTGTAACGTCTTACACAGGGATGATATTCAATGTGTTCCAGTGCGCTGGAGGTCTACAAAATGTAAAAATTCAGCAACACATTGGTTCGTTAGCATCGACATTTATCAAAGATCTTAAACTTCATCCCAAAAGCAGTAAATTACGGTGGTGAAGTAGACATGATAACGGTCATACCTCCGCTCCCGCCACCTGTCAAATACGTGCCCGGTTAACTGGAAAATTAAAACTCAAGAGCAGGATATCACATCTGCACATTTTATTGTCTCCGTCCAACTAACGAATAATACGTTGAAGTTAAGCTACACATAACATCATTTGTACCGTTTTAGTTGGTTTTAAAGTTTTTTAACACTTATTACCGAAATTAAGGAGAAGAAAATTTTTGACCGAGTGTCTTATTGTTTTTGGTAAAAAATATCGACTCACAAACGAAGTTTTGAGTTTTAAATGTTTTAAATAACCGTTTTTTTTTTTTGTTCCAAGTAATATTATAAAATGCCAGAAGCCGAATCAATTTAGCTGAAAACTTTTTAATCGAATTTTGAAAAAAAAACCGAAAAGCTGTCAAAATCAAAATAAATTAATAATCAAATTATGTGTTATAATATAAAGTACATGCAATTGCAGATTATCGAGCCGAAATGTCCTCACGTTGCACAGGCATGGCAAGCATATCGGTTTGTTTTATTTACCTCCACAATCTCAAAACCTCATTTATTATTTATTTTTCAATACTTATATTGAAAATTCGGCCTAATCAAGTCAACCCTTTATTATTTCGGCTGTTTGAAATTCAGCCGTATGGAGTCGGCTCTTAAGTATTCGACCCAAGTGGGATTCGTATCATACCCTTTTATAATAATATTACTGCATTAAAAATTATTGAGTAATCGTCAATATAGCAACGAAAAAAAAAAAATTCTAAATATAAAAATAAAAAATCCGAAATGTACGAAAATATGTAAAACGAATATTTACATATTTTGCATTCGTTTTATCTACACTGTAAAACGAATTTTTAATATCACTTTGTTTTGTTTTACTACGCGTATGGTGGATATGCAAATGTTATAGGTCCCGAATGATTGTGATAATGGCGCGCGTTTGTTATTGCCACCTCCCCCCACCTCCAACGGGCCACCACCGAACACATATTGTAATTTTGAGAGCGTCGTAATACTCACGAACAAATACAACAGATAACACACACGCAACACGTAGGTTAAACGTATATATTAAGTAGGTATGTAACGTATACACGGAGACGTTGTGTGTGTTGTTGTACGACTGGTTGAATCGTAATTTTGTTTTTAAGTACACACACACACACACACGCACACACCGGAGTGGTGCGATAGTCGTTTGAACGGAGAAAGAGAGGCGTTTACACGCAAAAACCATTATTTGTCATTTTCCCGTATTATGCGTCGATAAGTTTTACCTGTGTCTTATGCGATAAATCGCGGAAACTGCCGGTGTGACCCGTTACGAGAGGATTTAGCGTGAAGACGGCGCGCGAGTAGGTACGCAAGTACAACAAGTGTTGGACTACAGACGGAATTTTTCAAAAATCGAGAAAATCGAATGCCGCAATGTCAGCAATACGCATTAGTATCCCCAAAGATAAAATTAGTGTAGTGACTCGAAGATGGTAGTCATGTGAGAAAATCGGATTTTTATGTATACCTATGTGTTATGGGTACCTAAATAGCTATTGACCGATCTCAACGATACAATAAAATAAAACCAGTGCTGCTAATACTATATGTGCTTTTCCACCCGTGAGAAATTTTTTTCAAACGTTGGCCCAATGAATATTTTTTTTTACAAGCACTTAAAATTATAATAGTGGGGCTCAAATGACTGTAAATCCAAAAATTTACATACTTATATGATCCATTATTCCGTAACATATTAAATTTATTATTTTTAGAATGAAAATTTTTTATACAAGCTTACTCTTATAAAAATAACTTATTGAGTGTTAAAAATTATTCTTTTATTACTCGAATAGTGTGATTATCAATTATAATAACGGACGCCCAAAGATGTCCAAACTTCATCCACTGACCTTGTGACGTATTTGGTTAAGTATTATGGTACCTATTACCTAGATCAGGAATACACATTTAATTTAAAAATTAAAATAAATAATCTCTATGAGTGCAACGCACAAAGTAAATAAATAAATATAACTATTAAAAACATTTCACAATCATTAAGTCCTATTTGAGGTCACCTTAAACTGTTCTAAATTTATAAAATTATCTTATCATCTGTAAAGAAAGAAAATTAATCTTGACAAACAATATAAAATTATATATGCATACTGTAATCGCATTAAAAAAAGTTAAACACTTGTACTATAGGTATTATTTGCTTCTCGTATAGAATACTCGTGTTGGGTGTGTTGAATTTTATCTAAAAACATAAACCGTAAAAATATTCTGAGAAGAGATTCAATTTATTTAAAAGAACAGTTATTTTTACACTTTTATGTTTAACAATATAACAAACAAAATAATTTATATAAATTTATCAAGTCATAAAAAATATAAATTTTTTTGTGTTTTGAAATTTAGAACTTTAATAATTAAAATTTGATTTTATTCATTTTGACAAAAATTTAGACATAAATAAACCTATTTTAGTAAATTTGTTGTGAATGCTCAACTCATTAAACAATAAATTATTGGAAATGTAATGAAATAATAACGAAAATTTATTTGCAATGTACAGTGGCAAAATATAATATATATTTTTTTTTTTTAGTGGGGATGTTTTTAATTACGTATTCATTTAAATAGAAAAAAAATGTTTTACATAATATGCAGTATAATAAAAAAATTTCTTTCGACTTTAAACAATATTTTTAATAATTTAATTTCATATTACAGCGTCGAAAAATAAATTTTAAGAACCATGGTCGAAACGCTGACAGAAAAATTTTCTACAATTGAAATATCGATAAGTACGAAGTACTATTAATGGAACAAAATATCAAAACTGAAAACGTCGAAAAGAGCGAAGTATCAAAAGACCAAAATTTTATTATAACCAAAATAAATATTGAAAAATAAAATTTATTGTGACAGATAATTGTGGTAAAAACAATCGTCTATTAAATTAAAAATCAAAACTCAAATTCAAAATATTGCTTCACATTTATATTATTTCGATTTTACAGTAGACTTTGAAAAATCGGGAATTATGATTTGCGATTTTACTAGTGTTTTTTTTTGTGTAAAAAGTAAAAATATAACACTTAAACTACCCTTAAAAATCGTATATTATATTCCAAGTTCAATTAATCAAACACAGTTACTACGTATATGTATATGCATTATGTTTAACTTTATACTGTCGTATACTTTCAGTTTCGACATTTTTATCCGGCTCGTCCGAATTTTTATCAATACGTGCCCTTCAAATTTAATCTTAATCGTTTAGGTACCTTTATTGTATTGTTTAAAATGAAATGATAATAATATTGATTTATCGGCTTATATTATTAAACTACACCGAATACCGGTATTTAATACAATGGTTTGTTTTGACGGTCAAATATTTTAATTAATCTGTTGGTATTTCGATTTTTCGAAGCAATTCAACTCGTCGATATTTCGTACACTTCGACATTTTGACAGTCGCCATTTTAACCTGTAGACATTTTGAACAGAAACGTTTCATACATCACATAATTATAGATTCTGAGCGAAGCAATGAAGTTAGTTTTTTTACAATGATGTTAATTTTAATTTTTTTGAATTTTTTTTTTTTTTAAATATTTTTTTTTATGAATACACGTTTTTGTATAAAAATACTTGTCCAAATTTTGAACAGCAACTATTGAAATCGGAATTTCCTCTTCATGGTATTTTACAGAGGTCATTTTTCGAAATGCTCAAATATTTTTTTTTTTTTTTTTAATTTTGACCTTAAATTTGACAAAAAATATTTGGGGATTATCTGTTTTTAATCTAAGCTTTATGAAAATTAAATTATAGATAGACAATAATATTAAAAATATTTTAGCACAAGAAAATTTTTAAAATATTCAAAAATAATTTTTGGAAAATTTTTTCTAATACTTTTTTCATTTATATTTTTTCTTTTTTTAGTAAAATTGTCTTTTTGCATTTTTTTTTTATTTATAGGATAAAAAAATAATTAAGTAAATTAAATTAAAGTAAAGTAAAGCAATGAAAAAATAAGTAAAGTATAGACAAGGAAGCTGGATACACTCCGCATAATGGGTATTCTTCGCTTCTCTGGTTAGGTTACTCTTGGTGGGCGGGTTGAAAATGACGACTATTACTATTGTTCTTTCTAATATTATTAATATAATTCGCTCAGAATCGTAGAATGGAAGAAATGATTTATAGTCTCTTTAAAATTCAACCCACTTAACAAGAGTATCCGACCCGTGGAGCGAATAATATTCATGGAACGAAGTATGTCCAGCTTTCTTGTTAATACTTTACTACACTTTACTATACTTTTTAATTGTTTAAAATCCGACCGCCGAAACAACAGATTTTTGGAATGACGTGTACAACAGGTGACAGAAGCCTCATGTGCACGAATTTTTCCTGGAGGCGGTGACAAGTCGTCTGGCGACGATGCACTCTCTCCGAAAATTGATACAATTACGATTCGCGCACTGTGCCAAACATCTTCAACGCATGACAAAACAAATCGAATAATAATAAAAATAAATAAGAATTACAATAATGAGATTTACCTCTGTATATGAGTGGATATTTCACCTTGAAGCTGCTTCGCGATCGGTTCTCAGAATCATTGTCGAAGGACTGGTATTCTGAGTCAGTGTTGGAACACTGTCGTCGTCGTCTGTGATAATATAAATATATATAATAATATTCCAGCTTGTGTGCAGTGCGAGACAGACAGGCGTGTTAATGTCCATTAATAATATCCATTTTAGTATCGTGTACTAAGTGATCGGGACGTAAAAGTAAATTAGGGGGAGGGGTTGCGTCAAAAAACGTTCTGACTTGATGTGTAAGGTACGAACTAATTTGGTACTAAAAGCGACAGAAAACCGTTTTTGAAAAATGTGTTCAGTATTAATTTTGTTTTTTTCACGGTTTATAATTTTTAGACAATTTAAACGACCAAAATTCATTGAAAATCCTAAACTGAGGTATCTAACTATAATGCATATCTTGACCTAAGTATGCAGGGTGTCCCCGTACAATTTGACAAATGCAATAATTTTTTGTTCTATTAATATTTTTTGAAAATTATTATTACAGCAAGAACGTACAACTTTTTTCTTTAGGATTTACATTTTCAAATTTTAAGTTTTACACCTTAGTTTTAGAAAAAAATCAAAACAGCTATTTTGTAAACCAGTTTTTTTTTAAATTGTCTTCGTCTCATCTAGATGACTATTTTTTTATCTGAACTCACACTGATTATTATTATAATATACACACACTCATAATTACAAAACTATCCGTCTCCGTTCGTGTACGTATGCACTTATGACGATACTGTATAATATAAAAATAATAATAATAATAATATTATTGTCGAGTTTTATTTTTCGAATTTGAACAAGCATGTTGAACCGCTTCCCTCAATAATACACGCACGCACAATTGCGTGTGCGTTTGTTTTATTATATTATTATAATAATAATATTATAAACGTCACCGCCGCCGTAGGGTCTTGAACGGTCTTTGAGCGCGGGTGGCGGTCACGGGTGGTTTACGTATGTGTGTTTGCGTTTCTTAAGACGACGCGGCCAACGGTAAAAATTTAAAAAAAACACTTACTTAACAATAATTTTAAGGATATAAATTAAAAGCCGGACTACTTCCGCACGATGAGTGTTATTCGCACGTCGGCAAGGGATTCAATACACGACGGGTGTATTGAATTTTAAAGAAACGATAAATCATTTCTTCAATAAAACGATTCTTCTCGAGGGAAGTTAATAATATAAAAAATAAATGTTAGAAAATGTCCAAAATTTTTTTTTCACATTTTCGAAATTTTCTTACGCCAAAATCTTTCTTGATTTTCTATCTATGTTTAAATTTTCATATAGTTTAGATCAAACAATTATGGTTTCCGAGTCGTTTTTGTCAAATTTTCGGTAGTTTTTTCCAAAAAAGTAATTGAAGAATAGAGAAATTCAAAAAAATGACCTCATTGGAGTACAATCTAGAGGCAAATCCGGTTTCAAAAAGTTACCGGTCAAAACTTTTGGACAAGTATTTCTATACAAAAAGTTGTACACACAAAAAAAAGAAACATCATTGTAAAAACACTAGCTTCTTCACTTTGTTCAGAATCTAAAAAAAAAAAAAAATAGTTATAATATTTCGCGTACACACAATATCAGCTATTGTATGAGCACATAAATTTTCGAGCGGCCTGCACCCTTTCAAATTATTATGATTATTATAGCTCACCAGTATAACGAGACTCACGAGTCGAATCGCAAATTAAACATTACACAAGAACTAAAGGCTTTGTTGACTGACGGCAAAAAAATGTGTTGTTCGTCGAGAAAATGCGAAAAGAACATGGATTTTTGGGCGTGACAGTGACACATACTCATGCGAATATTGTATTTTCAACAATGCAAACCATCAAATCAAATTAGCACTAAAATTTTTTTGCATTTTACAGGAATTCAGACGCGAACGATTACGTTTTAATAGGTATAATACGATATATTAAGAAGAGAGTGTTCGGAAATAAAATAGGCAACCAGTACCCTTGGCGTTTTCGGATCAATAATGAAATAAAAACAAAAAAAAAGGCTAAGTTATAATGGCGTTACCGAAATATGACGGACACCTTTATATTTCGTTTTGTTTTCACTTATGTGGCCGCGGAAGTGGACGTTTTTTTTTTTTTTTTTATTTCGCGAGAATAGGAATGATATTATAGTGAATATAAAAATACCTACATTTTCGCTGAAAACCTTAGTGCCACCGTTTCGCAACGGAAAACATAGATTAATTGAACGGAATAAAACGGTCATTACGAGTTCCGGACCGCGGAAACCCGGCGCGAGTCTTTATTTTAAACGAACCCCTGTCCGAAAACAATAGTGACCCCCTCAGTACGCTCCCCCGCCGACAAAATGGTGGGTTAGTGGTGCGCGCGTGGCGGATACTCTTTGTTTTCAGCAACGTTTTGATATGATATACGCATATAATATGTATATTAAAATGTTATACGAAAATTAGTCGGTAATTTAATATATTATTATGAAAATATAATGATATGTATATCAAGTATATTCATAATGTATTAAATTACCGACTAATAATTTTCGTATAACATTTTATAGTGAAATATAGGTGCACGAAAAACGCACCGAAAACCTATAACGTAACGTAATTGGTATGTTACTTGTATGGGTGGTAATAAAAGGCGCCGGGTGTAGAATTATTATTATACGTTACATAAATCGATGTTTACATTGATCGATTAACATAATAAAATTATTATGGTTTCGAGGCAACACCAAAACTACACGAAAATCAGGTTTTATGATATTTCATTCGCGATGATTAGCCTCCGAGGGTATAATATAATAATTATTCCGATTTCGAATAAATATACACTATACACCGGTGTATATTATTATGATTAGGGTTTGGAACTTGTTGCATATCCTTTACTAACAATGGCTACAAAATATTCTAAGTGCAGTAGAAATTTGTTTCAACACATAATGGACTTAAATACAAAATTTGTTTGTACATATATTTTCCCATATTTTGATATTTTTTTAGGAAAAACGCATATTTGACAAATTTGTAGCATTTTTACGCATAATTGACAAGTTTATAACATAATATTTGAGCATATTTCACAAATTTACACCATACTCGCGCATTTTTACGTTTTAAGCTTAAAACATTTATTTTAAAGGTATAAATTATTCTTTCTTTTACTGTTATACATTAATAAGTACACATACCCAATCATTGTCTGAATTTAAAATATAATTTGTAGAATTATATATATAAATATATAAAAGAAAAATTTTTTTTTGGATTTTGGTTATTTTAAATGCATATTTGCATACATATTTCCAACAATTTGTGCACAATAAGTCCCAAACCCTAATTATTATTATACTCATTTATCAGTGGTAACGGTAACGAAGTGACACGATAAATCGTTGTTCGTATTCATAATAACTAACTAATTTTATAACGATCATCATTCGGTTTTTCAGTTTTAACTTACATTATTTCCATGACCATAATAAACTTCCTGGTAGAGTGACTGAAATTCGCTGAGTGTTTTTCATTCGTTCCGGTCGGAAAGTTTTGTCGACTACTCAATTCCTTTGATATAATAATAATAATAATAATAACAATAATACGATCTTTATATACTCTTCAGCAGAGCTATTCAACCCACACAGCCATTTTAAATGACCCGTGAATAAATTTTCCCATAAACATGTCTTCTACCATTTTCAAAAAAACACACGGTTTATAAACAATTTTTACGTGTACGCGTATGTTTTATATAATGGCAGTTTATTGGACTAAAACTTACTTTATACAGTGGTTTAATAATTCATTGATTAATTTACTCACTCGTAATTTTTAATTGAAATCATTGTCGTATTATTTTATCAATATTTATGCTTTATATTTAAATTTGTTTAAAAACATTAGCGAACTGGCTAAATATAATACACATTTCGTTAAGAAATACACTTACATGATGCGGACGAAAAAATTTCCTTGGTTTATACCTTCTTTTGGCATATTAATGAAATTCTATTTACCATCCCTGTTGTATTAACACCTTTTAAATCACGAGTGGAGCGAAGAAGCTAGTGTTTTTAAAAAAACTTAAAGATTTTTATGTTACATTGTTTTGAATAAACTGAAGCTCCGCTCAAAATTGCCTTATTAAAGAAATTATTTATAATTTTTTTAAAATTCAGTATACAACCACTAAGAGCATTTCACCCAAGAAACGACGAATACCCATGGTGCAAAGTATGTCAAGTTTTTTTTTTAAAGTCATGGCTAAACAGCTAAAATCGTTTTATCGTCTCTTAACACTATTCTACTTAAATCGTAGATACTTGATACTGCGTCACACAATTTTTGAAAAAAGAGAAATAAAATCGATTGCTATATTAAAATAATGGATTTAGGGGATCGAAATGCGCGAGCTCAATCAATTTCGCATTTATAATTAAAGAAATATTAATAACAAACGAGCGTATCGCATTCACTTGACACATACTAGGCCGAATCGATTCCACAGGACGATGAAGTGAATTTCAAAATGTATTCGGTAAAATATATGGCGACCGTTGACTGTCGATCGATCTATGATGATCAACGCAGTGAAATCGTGCGGTTTTTCGATCACGTGTGTATGTTACGACGTGCTAGTGCCACGCCGGGACTTCGTTCTGCGAATGAGGAGAGAGAGAGAGAGAATTTTAAAAATACGAAATAGTAATAAAAGTACGAAATCGACCGAAAGTTTACGTTAAACGCGTTTTCCGGTCACGACGAAAACTCGATTTATTCGCTCGCCGGTGCCGCGCAGTCGTCGCTAATGCAATAAAGTATTATACATAATTGCATACGTGCACGGACCGTCGAATTTTTTCCACCGAATTCCGTTCGACGGTCAAGATCTCCGATAGTTTTCAAAACACGCTTTTGCCACGCTGCCTCTGCTATTTGCACCGCGTGGCGATTGAACTTATTGTTCGTTCTCCCCCCCCCTCGTCTCTCTCACTCTCTCTTTCTCTCTCTCTCTCTCTCACCCTCTGTAACCTCCCTCTCCTCTTACCCCGGCGTGTCTCACGACCTAGGGGCCGATACGTAGCGAAACGCGCGGGGAACGAAACGGGAGACGGAGTTCCCCTCGCCGCCGCCAAGTGCATGTATACAACGAAAATAATATCGATCTGTCTAGACGACGGCCAGACGGTCCCTTCCCAGCTTCCGCCACCACCGCTCTGCGGTCGTTGCCGTATATCGTATAGGGGAGGCCGAGACGCGGCGCGAGGTGACGGAGAGACTTCGGGTGATCTTTCCTCAGCTCGATATTCGACGGGGACGA
>JAIPRM010004301.1:0-23319 GCA_025469315.1 Stegophylla sp. TES_Ste_2020 | reverse complement strand
GGGGGGGAAAAACCAGTTTTTCGACATTCTTTTGTCGTCGACGGCTCGTAACGTTTATACACCGTCCGGCACCCCCTCTCCGCCCACGTAGCCCCGCCCTGCCACGCAGATAATTACTTTATTACGTAGAACGACGGTGGTGATCGTTGATTTTGGCGGTAATGTTTTTCTGTTATTATTTTTGTGGGGTGTTTTCGCGAGGCCATTCCGGCTCGGTTATTAGATAGTTATTGACGTCATTGTCTGTGAAAATGATTCGTCAACGGTCGAAGCGGTCAAATCTAAAACGTTAATGTAGAAGAGGAAGCGTCGTCGTCAAAAAACGCGTTTCGCGCTCAAAATTTTCATCGTCGACTGGTAAAATTACCAAAAATTACTCAAAAATAGTGATCAAAGATGATACACACGGTGTATTAAATTTTTTAAACATGTGGTATTGTCAGTTAAAACGTCATTATTAGAGCGAGGATTCGTATGCATTCGCATATTATTTATTCCGGTTGATCGTAATGATATTATGCAAAGTGAGCACGAAATTTGTTTCATGACATATAACAATTTAAAAAATGAAACTTTTTTAGTGCTTATTTTTGCATATTTTGTCATTTTTCTATTTTAATGGTTTATTTTACAATTTTAATTGCATATTTCATCTTTTAGTGCATACTTCGATATAATTCTTTTGGAAATTTTTCAAATTTATACTATTTTCAACTATAATATAAGAGAAATTATATTTTTATAGTTTCGATAGTTTGGATTAATATCAAAATATCGTAAATTAATAAGTATACTTATATTAATAAATATAAATACGCGGTAAATTCACATTTGGCTAAGTACATTTATTTTAGGAG
This sequence comes from Stegophylla sp. TES_Ste_2020, assembly GCA_025469315.1. Taxonomy (NCBI): domain Eukaryota; kingdom Metazoa; phylum Arthropoda; class Insecta; order Hemiptera; family Aphididae; genus Stegophylla; species Stegophylla sp. TES_Ste_2020. The sequence goes on along the minus strand of JAIPRM010004301.1, from coordinate 22,462 downwards.
ACATTTTTGATATAAATTGATTCCTTTTTTTTATTACACAGATTAAAACTTCCTGAAAATGGTGAAAGTGAAAAAAATGAAGAAAAATAGTAATAGTTTTGTTCCATAATTTTTTTTTAATAATGTATTGTATTAATTAAATGTTCAAAAAACCAATTTTTTTATGCATATTTTTTTATTTTCCATGCATATTTTAGCATTTTAGTGCATTTATTTATGCATATTTAAGATTTTTTAGCGCATATTTGATTGATTTTTAATGCATATAAATCTGTGCTCTAGTTATTATTATTATTATTTAGGGTTTCACAACATTGCCGCCGCTTGGAAAATGCATTTTTTGCCGCTTTAAGTGGAAAATTTTTACTATGTTTTCGGTTGTTTAATCTTTGACGAGTTATTTCTTCTTAGTCTTATTTTATGTTAGAAATCGGAGATCCACAATATTATTCAATTAGGCGCATGAAATTCGTATTGATAATATTATTAGTATTAATTATTGTTGCTATAGTTATTTAGACTATTCATATTGAAAAGTCCTGTGGTGTAAAAAATAAATTATGTTTAGTTAATGCAGTCGATTTTTGGTGCAATATTGTTAAATCAAATTGTTAAAAAAAAAAAAAAAATCGAGATTGTATTCAACGTCAGACGTTGTCATAAGCGCGACTAGAGTCTAAATACTGGGGGTGCTAAAATTGTGTAACGAAAAATAACCTGGGGGGCTACACCCCCAAACCCAAAAACGATTTTTCTCAATTATTTAAAAATCACAATAACCATTTTAAAAGTAATGGTATCTATTATGTATTCAAAGTTAAAATATTAAATTACATTCTAGTTTTATGATCTTAAAGAGTAAACATTTACATTTACAATTTTATTACATTTTACATCAACATAATTTTTCTGGGTTTCATACAATATTTAATCAAAATAGTTTTAGCGTGTTTTATTTTTGATTTTTTATTGTGATAATACGAGTATATTATGATATCTGATAATATATATAATCATATTATTATTATTATATGAAATTTTAGCAAAATAGTTTTGAATTATTTCCTTTAAACATTAGATAACTACTTCAAAACTGAAAAATATGATATTTACGGTGTTTTACTTTAATTATGATCAAAGTTGGACTTAAAACAGAAAGGGGTGCAAAATTTGAACTCTGGGGTGCTAAAGACCCTCTTGCGCCCCCTTAGTTGCGTCACTGGACGTTGTGTCAATGTTCTGAACTTAATTCAGTCATCGATGCTAACGACTGAGGTCAACGCATACGATTTCAACATTTCCAAAATTTTCAGTAAAATTACAGCCAATATTGTCATTTCTGTCATAAGTATCTTTCACCGATATTATATAATTTACGTTTTTTAACAAAAATGAGACGATGACCATTTATTGAAATACAGCTGATAAATCTCCGAGCGCGCGCACTTTTATTTTCACTTAAAAACAGGTACTACAGGACATCGGTATTAATAATAATAATAATAATAATAATAATAATAATAGTGATAACAAAATTTAACGATTTGAATCGTACTACTGTTGTATTAATTGTATTATATTTTATAATATTTATATATGTTCAGCTGATGTTATTGAAAGTACTCGTCGAAATCCTAGTGTTTCACGAAAAAAAGAAAACAACAAAAAACGAAAAACGAAAATGAAAAAAAAAAAAAAATTAAATAAACTACACAAGGTCATCCGCTTTACGTGATTCGACGGTATTTTTTTTGTAGGTATACATACATATATATATATATAATAATAATGACTAACGAGGAGAAGAGTTTGAATGCTATGTATATGTGTATTTCGATTATTCGCGCCTGTGCCCCCCCTTCTTTTCGCGGACCGCCGGCGCCTGGCAGATCACATACGATCACACGCGCACAATTACTCTGTTTTTTTTTTATTTATTTCAAACTCTACGTTTTCCCCCCTGTTTTTGACGTAATCCGATTGTTTTTTCTCTCTCTCTCTCTCTCTCCCCTGTCGTCGTTTTAATCGAATCACACATATACTGTAACAATAATATTGTATGTACACGCGAAACGTCGATCGAAACGATTTGAACGTGCGACACACGTGGTCTTCTTGCCAGTGATAATATAGCATCCGAGTACTGCAGTAATAAATACAAATGTGTGGAAACTATATAATAATATTACATATCTTTTTTTTTTTTCTCATATTATTATTTTATACTTTATACTTGAGTTTTTTTTTTTTGATGATATTAGATGTGTTGACATAATATTATGCAGAATAATATTTTGATTTGTTTTTGTTCTAGATATTATCAATGAGTTATTGTGTTTATAATATATGTTTAAAATTTTAATTAAGGCTATACTACTTATTAACTGTGTTTAAACGTAAATATTATGTAAAAGACTCCCCTACTCCCGCCACAAGCTATGCTTATATGGAGTAGGTATCAACTTAATACATAAACATGTAATATTATATAATAAAATGTATCTATGTAGTATATTGTAAGTTGAAAATAAAACAAATAAATAAATAAATAAAAATTTTTTTAAGCTTTATCACTCCGTTTTTTTACTACACTGTGTAATATACAATATACTTTTGGATTTTTTTTTTGTCTATATTTTTACAAAGAAAAAAAGTGATATTCACCATTTTTAATTTTTATTTTTCCAATAGGCTTCCTCCAACAACGTTTAACTTAATATTGTAAAATTGAATAATTTTTTGCAAAACTTTTGATATTTTATATTTTCGGTATTATTTCGGTACCAAAATATTATAATATATATTAAGTAACTGGATGAAATTTGTAGAAAAGTTTTACGATAGAAAAAAAAAAAATACGAATTAAACATCTTTGTTAAATCACTAGCTTCTTCACTCCACAATGACGTAGTCTTTTGAAACTGAAATTTATGAATTAAACCGAGTTAAAAATGGGGCGAACATTTTTATTAAATCATCTTATTTATCATTATACCTTATTAATTATTATTATTATAATTCCGACAGTCGATTGTCATTAGTTCTCAAACATTACTGATTGAATGCAGTATTTAGTATAATATCAATAGGATTAATATTTATTATTCTTTTTGATACATTTTAAATGATTTTTAATGATTTATGTTGCTTATATGAATTAGCACATTTTTACCATATATTTAAAATTAATTGAAAACCATAACTTATGCACTGCCTATTTTTGTGATCAATTAATATAGAATGTTTTAAAAACAATTATTCGAATTATTGATCTGTCATAATGTTGATATTAATTACTTATTAAATGCCACTACTGTATTATTTATACATGTCGGTGACACACCGTCCGTCGTTATACATAACATAAAATTTATAGATTTACATAAATTGAATTTTTATACGTGTACGATGTGCATTGTATATTATGCCACTTTTAATTCTCAATGTATTTTCATTGATAAAAACCAAATTTCAAGTTGATCTTCTGCGTCTGCATCACTTTTTTTTTTTTTTGAAATTTGAAAAAAATGATATAAGTTCAACTACAATATTGGATTTCTACTACTGGAAAACATAATATATTGTAGATTAAAGATTTATTATAGCACTTTAGGATTTTTTTTTTTTTTAATTTCTCCAATATTTTGCAATTACACAATAAGTCAGTAAAAAAATAAGCGTTTGTTGAAAAAAAAAAAAACAAAAAAAAAACGAAATTTACCAGAGAAAATTGTCATATTAGAAATTAAAATCAAAATACAACAATACAAATTATTTTTGCCGAATTGAGTTGGCAAATATGGAAATTCACTTAAAATGCATTTTTTTTTTCTATTTATTAGGTATCAGTATAAAAATTCTGTTAGTTAAATGCTTAATAATTATCAAAAATGTTGAAATAAAAATAAATTAAATCGTTTACATTATTTTTCCACGCCACCTTAAGTTGTACGTATTGTTTTTTTCACTTGACTTAACAAAATGTGCTTGGTATTTTGCACGTTCGTCGAATAGCAGATAAAAAAAAAGAAAAAACAGCCAACAAGCAGTAGCTCAGCGCTAGATAAATAAAGAGCCTTGTAACAATATTCCCGGCAAAAAGCTTCTGTTCGCATAGGCCATAGATGATGCGTGAAAAAAAAAAAAGTAGTCCACAATCTATGTCTTCAATGCGATCACAGGGACGTTATAAAAATACCATTCAACGGTGTTCTGGACGGCCGCTGATGGTAGACGTATGGCTTTTGTTAGTTTTCTTTTGTCAATAATTTTTTTTTTTTTTTTATTATTATTTCGTTTTAATGAGTTCGTTGGCAGTGATTTTTTTTCCCGGCAGTCATTTTTATTTTTCTCGAATTCAAAATTGTTTTAAATCGTTCGCGAAATACTCAATCAAAGTGGGGCTGCGGTTCACGACAAGTGAGTTAAAAAATTTTCAGAAAACGTTTTGATTTAAGTTTCTGAAGAAAAAAAAAAAAAAAAAAAAAGAAATTCCATATTTCAGCACACGAGAGTCGTGTAATTTAATTAGATATAATAGGGTACACCTAGTGGGGAAAAAAAGACAATAAACGTTTTGAATTCTGGTGCATAATTTGTTTTTTTACAGTTTTATAACAATAAAAAATGATTAATATAAATTAATAATTTTTATGATCATAAATAAAGAATAAACGAAACACAAAATCGATTACCAATTTGTTTTTGGCACGTTTTTGAATTGTGTTTTTTATTCGACAATGTTTGTTTCAGTATCATGTTTTATTTTTCTATAAAGAGATAGATCTAATATTATGTTTTTGAATAGAACTCTGGAGGATTGTCTAAAGATTAGAACGATAAATCATTTCTTCAGTAAAACGATTCTGAACGAAAGAAGTTAATGAAAAAAAAAATTTTCGAAAAATGTCCAAAATTTTTTTTGTTCACATTTTCAAAATTTTTTGCGCCAAAATCTTTTTTATAGGATTTTTTATCTATGTTTAAATTTTCATAAAATTCGGATCAAAAAATGATGGTTTCCGAGTAGTTTTTGTCAAATTTTGGGTAGTTTTTTCTAAAAAAAAAAAAATTGAAGAATTGAGAAATTCAAAAAATGACCTCTTTAAAGTACAATCTAGAGGCGAATCCGGTTTCAAAAAGTTATTGATCGAAACTTTTGGACAAGTATTTCTACACGAAAAGTTGTACGCAGAAAAAAAAAAAATTAACATCATTGTAAAAACACTTGCTTCTTCACTTCGTTCAGAATCTAAAATTGAAAAATGTGCATTAAAAGTATTTCAATTTTGATTACTTAACGCGAGAGCTTTTTACTTTAAGCGATTATTATACAGTTTCTACAACATATTGTGCTCATGCGCACTACCAATGCAATGTAGTAGGACTAGGTATATTTATTTCATCGTTCCCCCCGTGATTACGCATAATATTATACAACTGTTGCACGGAAGGCACTGTGATTATACAACACAATAAGCACTCGTTTCGTTGAACTCCTATGATACGGACGAGTTAAAACTACGGGGCGGTGATTCGTTTACACTTTTGATATTGATAATAACAATATTATTGTTATTAAACCGATGCATAATACAAAATGAGAAATATAATAAATATACTAAAAAAAAATAAAATATTCGTAATGTAAACACTCGGGATCAGAATCAAACCGAATATACAGTAGCGTTCAATTCCTATTTTTTTTTTTTTTTTATTTTTTTTCTAATCGTCTTTGAATTTGGTAAAATATAATATAAAATAAAAATAAAACAGATTTAATCGTATGGGTAAAGGCGAGTTAATATTATATTATTATTAATGTGCTTTATGTATAAGTGTCGTTTGCCATTTTGGGAGAAGAGTTGGGTTGGAAACGAATTAGATTCAGTTTTATTATTGGTTTAGTTCCCACTTTAAAAAAAATTGATTTTGTATTATTGTTAATGATGGTATATAACTCGATCTTGTTATCTTATCACGGCGACCACATGAGAACTATCTGAAAAAAAAATGATTTACGTTCTCACCTACTTTACATTATAATTATTGTAGTTTTAATCACATAAAAATAAAACTGCAACTACTTTCTTTATGTAATTTGGTTTCTTCTTTAACATGAGGTTTCATCATAAACTACTCGACTGATTTGGTTAAAATAGTATTTCTTTGTTAATACACAAATAAAATTACAAATATAATAACATTTCACTCTGCTAAAATTGTAAATCAGTTTTCTATAGCTCAATAGTTCTTGTTAAATAAATAACAATAATTATATTAATTTATAACAGTAATTAATAAGAACCATATTAGGATTTTTAACAACATTAAATAAAAAGTAAAATAGGTATAAAGGTTAAGTTCTTAATATATTGTTATCAGCAGTGACAGTGTAACCACCGAGTTACATGTATATATATATTATATTAGATATATAATTATTATATTATTAATTAATATTTTATTATTGTATTCTTTTATATATTTTTCGAATAATCGATTTTAACGATGTACCTATTCTATTTACAAGAACTTTTTCAGCTTAAATTTAGTTTTGTAGGTCAGACATGTACTATGTACATTGGGCAAATAATTTTTCAGATTTTTGTTTTCAAATACAATAGAATATATATATAATATATATTAATTTATAATACACATATTTATACATATTTTATTTTAGTGATATTATTATATAATAACACATATTATTACATTCTAGAAATAATTTCCTTAGAACTGAATCGATTTCTACAAAATATTAAAACGGTTAGCTCGTTGATGAAAAATGTTAGTTTGAAGTTTTCCTAAGTTTATCTTTTCTAATAATTGCTTTTCCGTGATGGAAGTTGTGTTTGTTTTTTCGAACAATTTAAATACGTATTTGAAACGCGGAAAAACGTTTATTTCAATGAAAGCTGCCGCGTTTTGTCGTTTTAAACACGTTTGGATGTTTCACACTGACAGTGTAATTAAATTGTTCTAAAGCTGAATAGGTATTATGACGAAAAAAAATTTACATTTCAAAGGAATAGCGAGAAAATACTCGTCGTTTATCATCGATAAATCGGAATGATATTATTATTATTATTTTCAATAACACCGAATTTCAAATACGATAAAAAAAAAAAAAAAAAAAAACAGTAAATGCAATAAAAAAAAAATATCGTCCCGAGTAAAATATCACTCGTAAAAACGTATTTTCAAGGGTGCAAAAGTGTCCATTTTTATTTTGAATTTATATTGGATAACTTCTTGCGTGTATATTTGTGTCCTCCCCCTGCATCTGATCTAGGGTCGCGCTATTTTATTACAAGTGACTACCCTTCGTGTACACATTTTAGGGTCAGGTACAGCCCCGGTCCGATTCACGTAATAAACTTAATTTCCTCTCTTCCGGGGAAAAACACACGAAATACATTCATTTACATATTGTATGATGTAAGTAAAATAAAGGCGTTCAAAGTAAACGAACCTCGAATCCCGTAAACGCGAATAAGGTCAGTGTATATTGCTCACACAAATTGAATACAGTATTTGTATTGCACGATAAAACATAATATTGATACGCATTTTTTTTTTTTTTTTTTTACTTTTACAGTCTGCATAGCGTACACGAGATACACAAAATAAATAAATCCGTTATTCTTAGGAATGTTATTAATTTGTGGTGTTACGGTCAATATAGCTGCTGTTGCGGAATACTAGATACTAGGCGTATGCACTCCTAAAGTATTGTATTAAATATTCGCATCCAAAATTATATTCAATTAAAATTTTACGTTCATGTCGAATTCATATTATTGTATTATGTGTGTTTATTAGTTTTTCGCTGTTTAAATACTCTCTTATTTTGGTAAAAACAATAATTTTGTTTGTCATTTAATATTTCGCCATTTGAAAACCGAATAGATAAGACACGGGCATGTACAATACTATACAATTAATATTTTTTTTTATACGTTTGAAACTTTGGTTGTGTATACTTTTGATCTCTGACTTATTGAAATAATTATAATTATGCTTGAAGCTCGATAATTTTGATTCGTAATTTATATATATTTATGAAATTCTTAGTCGAATGAAATAAATTGTTAAAAAGCCAATTTTTTCCATAACTTATAAAATATATATCCATGAAAAATTAAGCAAGTTATATAAAATTATAAGTCTTGAATAGAATTGGCGCTATATTATATTTTATGGGACTCTGGGCAAAGGTTTGTAAAGTTTTTAAAAAAAGAATAAATATGTCGAGCAAAAATACAAGGGTACACTTTAACAGACTTTCCCCGGTCATATTTTACATACACAAATATGTATATTATATAATTTATATTTATATTTCTATACTATACCCAATAACCACATAAACCGCGTTCAAAATAATCATAATGAAATTCGAATTTCACTGTGAAAAAATTACAGTTCAACTTATGCTTCATGGACATTTGCCAGGCTAACTGATCGTTCTAAACTTGAATGAAAAATACTTTTCGTACAGTGTTTTTGAAATTAACAGTTTAAATTACGGTGAATACATAATAACAATTAAATGTAATGCTATTTTTTGTTCAAAGATTAAACCTTTTTGGTTTCAACAACAAATTGTATGATTGTTACTAGTGAAGTTGCTAGTGTTTTTACAATGATATACATTTTTATTTTTCCAATTATTAATTTTTTTTTCTCTATACTTTTTCGTCTAGAAATATTTTCCTTAAATTTTTGATCAGCTACTTTTTAAATCCTAAAACAGTTTTAGATGGTAGAATGCTCAACAGTTAATCCATGTTTTGGGAAAAATTCTATAAAATGGTCTAAAACTTCTTTTTCTTATTTACAAACTTTATGAAAATTTAAATACAGGTAGAAAATAATAAAAAAATATTTTGATAGAAGAAAATGTTTTATTTATATATAAATATATATATTTTTTTATTTCATTCTTTTTTGCACCGAAGTCGTTTTTTGTATTCTCAGTTTTTTGCTTGTAAACCGTTTTTTTATATGTATTAGGTATACATTTTATTTTAATTTTTTTACGAAACTGACGATTATTATTATATATTATAGTGCGTTAACTGAAACTTAGAATTGTTTTATTGAAGAAATAACTTATCGTTTCTTTGAAACTCAACATAACCTACCAAGAGTATTCCCCATCTGAGGAGTAAAGAATACACATTGTTCGAAATAAACTGTTTTTTTTTGTTTTTTTTTACATATTTCTGTGTAATATTTAACTTTTCATAAATAAAAAAAAAAAAAAACTTATATTATTATTATATTTATTAATTTATTGCGTTAAATATGAGTTTTAAAACTGATATTTTATGTATTTACTGACACATTGTTGTTGATTTGTATCGTATGATTCATAAAACGGAGTTAAAATAATTGAATTCCACTAGACTGCAGATGTAATAATTATGATTTACATGGCACTCAATTTCATCCGACAAAAACATTTCGCCCCAGAGCACCACCACTCCTGTAATTGTTCAAAACTCAGTTTTAGGTTATGATACTGTGCACCTGCATGCCAAATTCTATTTTCGCCAAATCAACTAAAGTGCATTTCATGGCCACTAGACACGTTGAAAGTAACGCGCGAACATGGAAGTCGACTGCAATAAAATTGAGCACCGTTCGTAACCTACGTAACGTAAGGTTGAAATTTTAATGGGATAAGTTCTATACAAAAAAAGAAATTAAACTCATCATTTGATTGCGTGAAAATGTGCAGTTTTAACTATCTACAAAATTTTATTATTGCGTTGCCGTAAAAGTTTGACAATTAAATTATTAGTTGGACAATTACACGACTACTAAAACGATGAAGTCGACGAAGTACACGCTTTTAAAACGCTCGAATATTTTAATTTTAAACGTATAAAATAAAATATATAATAGTAATTAAGTCCTGTATAATAACAATTTTTAGATTTGAGTGGAGCTAAGCTATAATGACTATAATAATAATGTTTACACACTTTTTATCTGTAAACAATTCTACTCGAAAAATACTTGGGATCTGTACGTTAAGCACACGTTTTTCCAGGAGAAAATTCGAATGTCTGTCATGGGTGTAGCTTGGTGTAATTATCTGGGGGGGGGGGCTACACAGAACTGGAATAATGTATTCCGAAAATTCTATGTCAAACTCGAATTAATGGAAAAGGTAACATTTTCCTGTGAAAAACAATTTGTATTTAATTATTTAATCTGATACACAATATAACAATTAAAATTAAAAATATAAAATCAAACTTAGAAGTCTGTTGTTTTTGTCATTGGGATATTATTTGTAACGTACGTTTTTCAAGGAAATTAACGATTTATTCGCTCGTTATTAATTGTAGTGCAGTAACAGAGCGTGTGTAATGTTGTAATAATATGTTAGGTATATATTTTTTATGCTTTCAGCCTTAACACAGTGATTAAGTTAAAATATCATTCGCTTTTTATGTAAACAAAAGTTTAATAAGAATGTAAATAAAGGTAAATTAATGTTGTTAATTATTTAGGTCAGGTCCAGTGTCTAATTTAATAATATTCATTCGTTTAAAATCTGTTTTATACATCTTTTGGTTACCTACTCCTAAAACGGTTATTTTAAATCTCAATTCAATTTTTTGATTTTCGTTGGCTTGGGAATCCTAACTTTTGGTTTAAATATTATGTACCTAGTACACACGTAGGATATTATTTTTTTCTTACTCGACTTTTTTTTTTTTTACGGTGATTGGAGTGGACTTTTTTTTTTACGGTGATTGGAGTGGAGGGGGGCGGGGTACATTATTCGTCCTTCACTGCACCCTATATCTAGTATATGCCGCTCCCTCATCAGCGACAACACGCGTAAACTATACTAACAAGTCTTGTACGCTCCGGGTTTTGGAAATCTATTGTAAAACGGATCAGGTACTAGAGGTCGTTTTGAAAGGGCATCATTCCAACGATTAATTCAATCACCTCGGGACAGACAGACCAGTTTAGAATGTGTAATGAGCGTCCCTTTCGATCCCCGCCGGGAAGTTGGGCGAGGGACGAGGGGAAAGGACCCTGGGCAGCACACACACACACACGGTGTCCATCCCGTTAATTGTGCCCGGATTTATGGAGCTTAACGGATTACAAGGGTATTCAAACTACCTTAGGGGGGGGCCATAAAAGGGAAATATAATTTTATTTATTTTTTTATTTTGTACCACGTTAGTGGTTACCCGCCGAACAACATAATGGCTTATTACTAGGTAGCACTTAAAATATGTCATAGAATATACGAAATTAAAACTAAATTATTAATTGACCTCGAATAGTCTGGAGTCTAGACAGCTTACTATATTCATTTTTAAAAACGATTTAAACACAATATTATTCCGAGTGAATGTCTGAAAAATAAAATGCTCTTTTGGAAAACACTAATTCGTGCAAATACTCATTTTAAACTCGACGATTATTATTATTTTTTTTTAAATAATGTGTAATCAAACCAAAAGTAAACATAATTAATTATAATTTGTATAACCTATAATGTTTTATCTCCTATTGTTTTCGAAAAAATCTTTTTCTAATCGAAAACGTGCTCGAACAAGTATGTTTAGGTATGTTTTCAGTAGAGAATTATTTTGTAATGGAATTTTCAATAATTTTTCCAAAAACCAGGAATTACTACTTGAAATTTGAGTAAAATGGTAAATTTTCATTAAATTATCTTATTACATATAAGGTATCGTGGCGTAGTCGTGATGAAACCGGGTTTCGATTCCAGCCCGGCACTTCGAATTTTTCGCATTTTTTTTTATATTATTAACTAACTTCGTTCAGAATCCGTTTTATCGTTTTTTTAAAATTCTGCACACACCCGTCAAGAGAATCCCACTGGGCGAGCGAAGTACACACACACACACACTTTTTGTTTACATTTTGGGGCTTTCAGTGTTTTACAAAAGCGAGTAGCAACAGCGTTTAACGAGCAAAATCAGTGGGCTCTGTCGTCTCGTCTCGTGCTTTTAATAATTCAAATAAATTCGCATATACAACCCTTTTTAGTGGCACTAAACTTTTCTTCACGACGTTATGAACGCGTCTCTCCTCTCGTCGTTGTTGTCGTCGTCTCCCGATCTCTAGACGTACGACTGTGTGCAGTGAATAGAAATTGATTGACGGTGAGTGCTTTCTCTCTCTCTCTCTCTCTCTCATATGTTTCATCATCCAAAAGTAAACTTTATATTGTAACGGTATGCAAACTTTAGGTGGAACTCTGGCGGATATATATATATTACACATGCGCGCGCACATCCACACTAACACACATATACACGAGAGCTGGGCGCCGCCGCGCCGGAGGGGGGAAAAAACAGTGAATTTTCAATGGAGTTTACTTTTAATGTGTTTTTCTGGAACCAGAGCCGTTTCTCTTCTTCACGTGCCAAGATTTAACGACATTTGATGAGCTCGTCGCACACACACACACACTATACCGACTCCGTCGTATTGGCCGCCTCCTAAATTGCTTTAAGAAAAAAAAACACTAACGTCTTTTATTATTATTGTTTTATCTCGTTACCCCCGTGCACACGCGGCGTGTTTATCCTTCACCTGCTTAATTTAATACTACTGTTAAATTATGGCCCATTTAACCATTTTTTTTAACAACGCTGCTATTGCCGTTAAGAGTAAACCATTTTCGTTTTTTTTTCTTTTTTCCCAGATACGCGTACGTATAACCGTTATCTTTGTAGGCGAGAAAAACGCATTCTGTTTATTACCACTACAGATTGTAATCATATTCGTAAACCCAATCTGCGCATAACCAGCGCCTGATTATGAAGTTGGTCATCAGTAGGCTAGGGTTGATTTGGCGCCCTTGCAAAGGGTTGGGGGGAGGGGGCAGGAGGAGGACTATAGAAAACGTATAAACACAAAACTTTTTTTTTTTTTTTGTTTAAAATAAATCGTGTTGTATATTTTAATGAAATAATATACAAAAGCATTGAAAATTTTCAAATTTATAATTGAACCGTTTACTATTCGTTAAAAAAATAGTATGTTTTCGTGTTACACTACACTTTTACATCAAAAACGGTTTTTCGCGTAATTTTAACGTTACGAAAGACTTTACCGTTTCATCGAAAGAAATAGCATAAAGTCCTGGGCATGAAGTAGATCTTAAAAAGTTCTTCGCCAGCCCTAGAACAGAAAACGATCTTTCTCAGCTACAATAATTTGTAACGTTCATACTCGAAAATATTCTACACCTAGATGTAATAAAACGTTGTCGCAAATATTTTATTTTTAATCATATTTATTTGATTCTTCATATTCCATATAAAATCAGTAATGACGATATAATAATAATAATAATATGTGCTGCTGAATGCTAATACATTGGGACAAGTAAAAAAAAAAAAAAAAAAAAAAAATTATCTTTATTTGAAGTATAATATATTATGCTTACATTCGTTATAAAAATATTATTATGTGGCGCCTCCAATTTAACATCGGCCGATTAGCGCTCTAGGCTATATAGCCTTCTCAGCCTACTGGTTAATCAGGCATAACTAACACACACCGTCGTTTTATTAATTTTACCGACATTCGATAATATAATATAAACCATTCGGTGTGATTCGTAACACGTTATGAAAAGTAATAGTAATTATTGATATACTTATTCGTTTTTAAATATGTAACGTTTCGGTTAAATAGAAAATTCTGATTTTCGTATACTTAGAATGAAAGGTCATAAAATATGAAATCTTTATTGATGAGCATAAGGAAAAAATTACAAATCTGAACGAGGGTGGTGGAGTGTTTCAGAAAGGATTTCGTAGAGGATTATAATAAAGAGGGGGAGTTTGAAAACCAGATTTATTCGTTATTCAAATGTTTTCGAAGTATTATGTTTAATTCACGAGTTTTGCTAGTTACTAAAATTGACACGTGAAGAACGCGAACGAATCGACTACAACCCCCCTCCCCCCCACTCGACGAGAGTACGCGTTCGGCTGTTAACGCATACACGGATGGTTTTTAACCGAAAGGGGGCGTATGCGCGTCATTGACGGGGAAATAAAACTTGACGAATAATATGAAAGTTGAAGAGGGGAAAAGCGATGGGGAATTAAGTGTTGCACACAAATTGCATCGTGTGTTTCTATTAACCGTTGGTATTTTCACATAATGAAAATGCGTGAAAATACCATGTTCGAGGGGCACACGATACTAACTAGGTAATTAATTTTATCACTTCGTCGTAGCTTTTGCCGATTCATTGAGATAAATTTTGATTTTATTTTTCAATATTTCACATTCTAATTAATAATAATTATTAACGCATAATATAATATTATACCTATTTTTGTTTTAAATTTATTACGATTTACATATTGGCTTTTGTTCTTTGACATCTGAACAGTTTAATGATCGTTTAAATATTATTTTATTGCTTTAGAAATTCTTATAAATCCGATTGTGTGACGGTGACTAATTATTGTTTTATTTGTTTTGTTACTACTCAAAGCCGACTTCCACGCCGTGACACGTGGAACATAGAGGACTGACAACTTTTGAAACGGGTTGACAAGTCAGGGTTTGCTTGCGCCATCGTACGATCTTAGCGAGAAGGCTAAATAATCAATATTCAATATTACACATTCGTATTCGTTTGCGCTTTATTTTTATCTCTTCCAATAGTTACAAAAAAACCAAAAGACCAAATGATAAAAAAAAAAGAAAAAAAGTTTTACATTACTTGCCTATACATTATTACCATTGATTAACTTCGTCTACATGTTTTTGGGAACTCGCCCGTCAAGTGAGATTAATATAGTGTATAGGTGTTTTTAACGTTGTGGTGCATTCTTTTTGATAAATAGGTCAATGACGTACCTTTTTGTTATCGAATCCTTCGGACTGCTCCACTCATGCCGGAAGGCTTGGCTGGGTCCGAAATGATACGAGTATGACCCTACAAAAGCCACTCGAAATGGCTTTTTGGGCTGAGGATCGTTTTTCCGCGTCCCGTCTGTTATGTATATCAGCTAATAGAGCATATACTATTGTGCTAGACGCCCCCCTTACATAGGTGCAATGATTTTATCCGCGCCATCATAATACTCTAAATTTTTACGAAAACTCCTCTACCCTTACGCCACCGAAAAACTTATTTTTATTGTACAACGCATTTATTATATACACATTTAATAAAATTATAAAACAAAACCGTTGTAATCATTTTGAAAAAAATCAAAAAAATGTATAAAAACTTCATGTCCGATATTTGTATTTATTTTAGATTCTGAGCGGAATGAAGACACGTCTTATAGTCTTACTTAATGATGTTTAATTTTTTTATTATTTATTTATTCTCTTTGTGGAAACATTTTTTCGTACAGAAATACATGTTCATGAATTTCGATCAGTGTTGCTGTAGATTTAAAATCACACCCAAATGGGGTAATTTAGAGAGGTGACTTTTCGAATTTCACACTTTTTCTGAAACAAGGAAAATCTACGAAAAATGGTAAAATTTGAAAATTGTTTTTTTTTTTTTTTCACATTAACTCAAAAATAATATAGCTAAAAACTTTAAACTTTCACCCACAAATAAAAATGGTCACGAAAACACTTCGAAAAAAATTTCAAAAATAAAAATTTTGGTCAATTTTTAATTATATAATATAGCATTTTGAAAATATTGGAAACTTTTCGTTTTTTTTTTTTGTTAGTTTTTATCTAATACAATTTTTAATTAATATACATATTAATTAAACGTACGATAAAGAAAATCGATTCAACTGATATTTATGAGATTTTAAGTAGTATCTAGGCTAGGTAGAGAATTTCATTGCAAATATTTTGCTACTAAACAATTTTTTTTTTTACGGACGAATAATTAAACATTTTACAATGGTTTGATTGAAAAAAAAAATCAGTGAAAGTACGAACAAATATATCTAGTTCACTAAAACCGAAAAAGGTTGGTAATGTTTTTTTTCGCCGTCTTATGTATTTTTCGACTTAAGTACGATGGTGTGAACTGAAATCCACGCGCATCAAAAGTTATCTAATTATTCTATTTTCAAAATTTAATTTTTTTACGAATACTATATTTTAAACATCTATTATTTTAACTGTATTGAACGCGTTGTTGTAATTTAGTGGTATTTTTAAAATGCCCGAATGTTACGGTAATAATAATATTAAAATAATGTTCTCGGGCTGTCCCATAATATTAATATGTTACAAGGGTGAAAAAAGAAAAGCACACTTTACTGTTAAATGATTTTTTATCTCTAAGAATCGTTTACCACCACCCAATTGAAAACAATCATACTCGCGTGAACATAATAATAATAATAATATAATTTTTTTTTTTTTTATGTTGCAGGTACGTATTTATTTCATTACAAGCTAAGTTTAAATCGACCCGTGAAAACATAATAAGGTAGGGGTATATTTTAGGAGAATTTTTATTTAAACAATTTTAGTAGGATTTTTTCTTTTGGAAATCAGGAAAAATGCATTTCTAAGAAAAAAAAAAAAAAATGGTTATTGTTATTTTTCATTATACATTGATAAAAAAGTGTAGAAATTTTTTGGTAAACAAAAAAAATGAACCTGATTTAGAATTGAAAATGTAATTGAGTTTTAAAAAAACTTCTGTATCTCACGAGATACATTTGGAGTTTTGTCAATATTGTTGATAGTTTTTGCATAGGCATTTTTTAATTTAAGTAAAAAGTCACCGAATAAATTCGCTCTTACCCATGCTGTTAAATCATTAGTCCTTACCCGTTCAATAACATAAAATATTAATTATAACCAAAACAACAATGGGTAAGGAACAAAATATGAGTTCACGTTAACACATTTTATTTCCTTGTGTCAACTACTTCCACAGTCGAATAAGTTGAGGTTTTAATTACTTAATAATTAGAAAATATTACGAGTGCTTAGTAATTGATATTTCGGTTTATAATAATATGTAGAGAATTATTGAGTTCTAAAAACATATTACAATAAAAATTAGGTATTTTTTACTAACTACAGTAACGAATCGTACGAACAATACGGATTGATATATAAGGTGGGTATATTATTCGTTATATATTATAGAGAAATCCAAAAATTATAGATATCATTTATTTATTGAATATATATTATATGTATTTTCTTTTATCATAGTATATTTTAAAATTTATTTTTCAAATAATGTAGTCATAGAGATGCTACAGATCCTGTAATGTATACTAACTTCATTATCTTACAATTTTATTTTTATACGTGTTTTATGGTGTTGGGTAATTTTATTTTATGCATGACATTACCAGTGGGGATATAAGTACAGAGATCGGAATTCGCGATTACTGAGATATTTTTAGTGATATTACGATTTATTTTAGAACTATTTACTAATGGAATATTTATAAGTTAATTTCGAGGAAAAAACCTTTGATGCGAAGTCTATTCGGGTTTCTTGTCTATGCTTTATTGTACATTACTTTTTATGAAAGTGTATTTATATTATATTATATATCATTTTCGCTAAAAACCAACTGAGTCAGTTTCGAATCATATAAAGCTTTAGAAATCAAAATAACGGAAACATTGACCATTTTCGCGAATAATTAAACCGGAATAGATTAATAGCTGCATTTTGCAAAACGACAATTTTCATTATTTTATCATATTATCATAGTATATACCAACATCAATAATTTTGTTTTTGTATATCACTTCAATTATTAAAGGAAATGCAGCAGATTTATACTTATAAATTTGAATATTATGAATTTTTGTATTCAAACAATAAAAACAACGTCCGTCTGTGTTAATTATTCATATTTTAGTAAACAGAGTAACATTGAATAAAAAAATCATCAATGCGTTTATAAAATAAAAATCTTTTTTATTATGAAAATGTATGACCATAAAATCTATAAACTAGTAAATATAATATATGATTTTAACATGACATTGTTGGTTCTAAAAATTTGAACCTCCTTAGCGATTGCTAAACTTTGTTTGACGCTAAATTAGGGTGATCATATTTAAGAAAATAAAATACAGGACAAAAATATTTTTCATAATATTTTTAAATAAATAACTATTTATTACATATATATATATATATTTATGTTTTTGAATCGTGACAAAAGTATAATTTTTAAACTATCTATTATAGATTAAATTTAAACACATAAAAACATTATTTTGAAAAACATAAAATGAAAGTAAATTGATACTTTTTAAAATTTCTTCAAATCCTTTATTCGTGCATATTGTATACTTTACTTTCTAAAAAAAAAAAAAAAACGTGTTAATTCATTTTACGATTAAAATTGATCTAATGGTATCCTAAAAATTTCTAGATCCTTAAATTTTTTTATTCAATAATTTCATTTCGAAAATTTTAAATGAAGAGTAAGTGAAAAAACGGGATTAATATGGGACAGACTTGAAGTTACGGGACAAAAAGGGTCCTGAGAGAAGTTTGTCAGGACAACAGGACACATAGAGCCGAAATAAAGGACAATCCTGTATAAAACAGGACGTACGGTCACCGTACGCTAAATCCGTCACTGAAAATTATGTAGCTCAGGATTCGAGTCGATGAATTTTCAGAGATACATACTTGTAATAACGATTTCATTATAATTTTATTATATCGAACTGCGCAACTTAATCGCGTAAACATTATTTTTTTTTCCCCCCCATCCGAATACATGCTGTAGAGATTTACAAATAAAAGATGAATTTTAACGGAAATTCACAATTACTACTCCGTCGTACGTATACACACATAGGTATTAATATAAACGCGCGTGTGACGAGCATACGAAACTAATGAAACGTTACGCGTTCGGAATACTAGAAAAGGAGGAGTTCGCGTCTAATAATTGGTACTCGAGGAGGTGTATCTGTATATAAGACCGTCGTCGTTGGGTTGTTTCGTCTATCATCGAGCCCCTAAGTTTGGTACTGGCACGAGGGTCAGGACGGGCAGATACAAATAACAACAATATTATACCCGTGTGGAATCTCTTGCTTTGTCGTAATTTATTTTCCATCCTTTTTAGATTTTAAGTGTGTTTATATAAGATCTTATCTCTTTTTTTTTTTTTTTTGGAAATACTAACGTTGAAATTTCAACACAGAAACATTTTCAGTAGTATTGTATCTGGTCCCTACTTTTTGTCAATAATTTTGCTAATTCACACTTTTCCGTATTATATAAATAAAAAAATTTAGGATACCTTGATGTAAACTCCTTAAAAGAGCTGCAATTTGTAAATAATATACTTTTCGTGTTTGCCACAGTACACGGATATGCTATTTTAGTTATTTATAAATCAAAAATCGGAATTTTTATCGTTTTCAGGTAAATTTCATTAACTCATAATATAAGGAATAAACAAAGATATTTCCAAAATTAAATAAGTATCTCTAATGTAATCAAATTTGTTTTAGTCTAAGTCAAACTGTTATTATTGTTATTAAAATTGATGTAAAATTTTGGGTTTCTAGTTTTAAATTTCTCAAATAATGATACTGAAATTATTATTATTAGTGTACTATAATTGTTAATACTATTATTATAGTTAGTTGAATAATTAGTACGCCAGTGTGTATTGTTACTATAATATAAATACATTAATAAAATAATTATATTATTATATCCTCTGCAGTATAAAGAGGAAAATAAATAATATATATATATATATATATATTTATCATTTTAGATATTAATTATAATTTAACTGAAAAAAAAAATGTAAAAAAAAACAAGTTAGAATTTTCTGTTGCACTTTAAAATAGGGATCACACGTATATTGCCATAAGAATAAATTGATAAATAATATGGAAATATAATATGAAAATACTAGATTTTTGTTGGCATAGGTATTTGATACTTATATTTTGTTCCAAAGCGCCGTTAGGTGGTAGTAAAAAGTTTATTAGAGTAATATTAAACATTAACGTGTGTAGGATACGCGTGTGTTCTGGTGGACTGGAGGACAGACAGCTACCAGTGGGAGACCACCGGGTTGGCGCACGTATACCGCGGTCACTGTTTCTCTCAGTCTAATGAACTGTTGGTTTTGCATTCGACCAGGTTTGCACGTTAAATATATTCGCCACTGCCACCCGTGGTTTGCGCTAGTATTAATTAAATCGTCCTGCCACGGTGGCAGGACGATTTAGTCCTACCACAGCGTATATACACAAACATTCTCTCTCTCTCTCTCTCTCTCTCACGTTTTCTCTCTACCACCATACAATACACATAAATACATCATCTATATAAAATTTTGTTTTAAACACTTTTATTTTTAGTATTTTTGTTTTATTCGAGAGATTAGACCTCTCTTCCACTATCTCCTTTCATGCATAAATCTTCCCCCACTGTAACTATTATTTATCAATTCTTATACATATTATTATCTCGAGAACTATTCTATTGATTCTGATAAAAATGTTCCTTAGATCATCCCCTGTAAAGTTTTCTACTTGTCCATCAAAATCGGTTCGTTACTTTCAAATTTAGCCCAGACCATCAGTCATATAATTATTCAATTTTGTTCATTTAGAGTTTGTTAAATCATAATATTGTGTTACCACGGATACCAAATTTAACAAATTATGTCAACCGCAAAAAACGTTTGATTCGTTTCAAAAGACTCTAAACCTAAATTGAAAATAATTTCTTATATTATAGTGATAAGAAGGTGCCGTGAAAATGTGAAGTCTCTAGCTGTCGTAGTTTTGGTTGTTTGTTTATTATGTATCACTGAAAGACAATAATATGAAAAGTATTTTGGAGAAAGACAATTTTTAATATGTGAAAATGTTTTTGAAATGTTTTTTCAAAACAATTCAAGAAAGAAAGATGTTAGAAAAATGTCCAAAACTTTTTTTTCACATTTTCAAAATTTTCTTGCGCCAAAATCTTTCTTATATTATTTTCTATCCATGTTTAAATTTTCATATAGTTCGGATCAAAAAATTGGGTGGTTTCTTAGTTATTTTTATCAAATTTTAGGTAGTTTTTTCTAAAAAAATTGAAGAATTGAGAAATTCAAAAAATGACCTCTCTTAAGTACCATCTAGAGGCAAATCCGGTTTCAAAAAGTTACTGATCGAAACATTTGTATAAGTATTTCCATACGAAAAGTTGTACACAGAAAAAAAAAACATCATTGTAAGAACACTATAATTTCAGTGATTTTTTTTAAAAATTTGCTTTTGGATATAACCGGGTAGGAGGTTTGAGCCTACTGGATAACTAGGCCTATTGGTGGTGGTGGTGGTCTAACGCCACTGGATTTCAGCGATCCCGTCGTTGGCGTATATTCCGTGGGGGGGAGGGGGTGGCGGTGACAGCAGTTATTATAATATATATAAAATGAGACGACGATGACGACGACGACGCGCGACGCACTCGCAAAACTTCATTACCATAATGAATTCGTTAGCATATAAAATAGGCACACAGCAAAGTTTACGAATTACTCGGTTATAGCAGTAATAGTAGTAGTAGTAGTAGTAGTAGTAATAGGGCCACGACCGCCGTCGTCGTTCGTTTTCGTCGGCCAAATTAATAATAACCGCCGCCGGTTTATGTATGTATTAGTTTATATACGTATTATTATTATGCGTGTGTGTGTGTGTGTGTGTGTTATGTTTCGCCACCATCGCGTGTATTATTATTACAGGCGGTTATTCCGCGACGAGACGTTTATAATACGATTTCGCGGAGATCATGTTTGTCGAAGAACAAAATATGGGATTGAGCACCAAGCAAATCGCGAGTGAAATGTATGCGAGGCATCATAATATCTATACAGGGCGATTTTTTGAGCGTGCTCACCCTCATCTTCGGCCGTAAAAATGCAAAATTTGGGATTTTTTTTTCCGGAATGTTCAAGAGTTACAATAAAACCAATGTTTTCCATAACTCATTTTTTTTCACGTCACCCCTCAAAGGTGTCCTGTGGAGATACAAACTTTCTTTTTTCAAATGGCTACCCCCCCCCCTATTTTAATTATGGAATTATATTCGGGTTATTTTTCTGTGAATTTTTGATGTATTGAAATTGAAATTTGAACGAGTAGTTTTGGAATTATTCAAATTTAAATATTAAGGAAAATTGTCACTTGGGCACATATTTTAATTTATTCTTAATAGGCAAACGAGATAAAACGACCTGACTAATTAATATTTTGTAAATGTAAAATTTAACCTCGTATACACGACATGATATCTATGAACATTTTTTTTTTTCACATTTTCAAAATTTTCTTACGTCAAAATCTTTTTTATATATAATTATCTATTTATGTGTAAATTTGCATAAAATTCGGATCAAAAAACGATGGTTTCCGAGTCGTTTTTGTCAAATTTTGTTAGAATATTTTTTTTTAAAAAAAAAAAAAAAAAAATTAA
>JAIPRM010004300.1:4176-23321 GCA_025469315.1 Stegophylla sp. TES_Ste_2020 | reverse complement strand
AACAAAAGTAGTTAAGCCTATTTAATGTGGGCCGAAGGCCAAAATGTCAGGGAGGTTAGAGGCCTCCCACATATGTATATTTGTTTATTTTGGTGTGATTGTATTTGTATTTATGAATAAACGATGGGGCCCGGGCGGAAGTAATGCTAACGCAGTTCCCGCCCGGTGCCCCGGTTCAAACGGAAAAAAAAAAAAAAATTTAGGTTAGGTTAGGTTAGGTTAGGTTAGTGGCTGTCCGGCCGTTGATCGGTGAGCACGTGGTGTTTTCTGCTCTGCAGGTGTTTTTATTTTTTTTGTGTTTTTTCAACCGTTGTTCGGGACAAATCATGCATTAAAAAATTCGACGCGTTACGGCGTAAATTTTGGTGTATCGCACGTGGGAATCGTCCCAGCGCTTGCTGTGTAAACTCGTTCCAAAGTTTTACTTTTTGTGTTGTTCGGGTGATTGGCTCCGCGTGCTTGTGCTCGCTCCCAAGTGAACCGCAGTGCCGTTGCGTGCTGTTGCACTAAGTTTTTTAATGTTTTGGTAACTTTGTGAATTTATGTCAATGGCGGCTGCTCACTGAATAGTCCGTGCCGTTATCAAAGCGTAGAGCAGCTTGGGTGGCCTGCCACCGCTTACCAAAGAGCCACAGTCGCCCCGGTCAAGCGCCCCGGCCGAAAGTAGCGGGCGCAAACACCGTGCAACATAGAGTAGTGCAAGGTCTCCCACTCTGGGTAAGTTTTTACATTCATTGTATAGGCCACCCGGGACTTAGAATAATTTTGCAAACTCAAAAACCCGTGGTCCGAATCTTGACTTCTAGAGGTCGTTATGACCTCGGACAAGCAAAGTTAGGCGTCACTTGTCAAGATCGGGACGGAGGAAAAAATGCATATTTAATTAGCTAATTTGCATAATTTATGCTAATTAGCTAATATTTGAATATTGATTTCCTACGGTCCTATTGATCGCAGAGACTCGGGACCGACGCCAAACCGCTCGGGAATACTCCCTCTACAGCTGGGCAAATTTGCATTTATAATTAGGGAAAATTTGCATAATATGTAAATATATGTAAATCCCTCAATTAATAATCAGAAGGCGATATCTCGGCCCCCATCGGCCCTAGAGTGCTGCGGTCTTCGACTGCGGACTAGGGCAAGTCTGCACCAAAACCTCCTAAGGTTAGCTAGGGCTTAGGGCCTAGGGCCTAGGGCCAACCCCCCCCTCTTTGGAGGCGGCCACCGCCGCCGCTGCGGACTAGCCACTGCGGTCACGCGCTCCGGCCGTCAGTAGAGAGCGCAACCCCCCCCTTCAGTTCCCCCCTCCTTCCAACTCGCGATACCTTCGGATTTGCGAGTTTGGAGGGACTTCCTCCCCCCTCTCTTCTTCCCCAAAATCTGAAGATAACCACGCATTACGGCGGAAGTTGCCATGGAACCTTCGTCGGGTACCGTTGCGGACTCCGGCAAGGTCACACTAGCTGACAAACTTATTGCTAGTGGCAGCATAGCCCAGTTGTCTCTAACAACAGACGAAAAGTTGACGGAGATGTCGGAGGAGCAGCTCCGTGTTCTCCTGGAAACGAGTGAAACCACAGAGAGTGAGTGGTTCGATAGAATCGGCAGAAGGTTGATTTCTATGCTGGAGGCAGTTAGAGGAGCAAAAAACGTTGCAAGGCCGGTGCAAGTGGCGCTTGCCGAAGCTATGACGGTCTTCAAGCAAGCCACTGGTGCTCGCAGGCAGCGCCTGAAAGTGGCGGAAAAGCTGTGGAGCCTACCTTGTAATGCAGCGGCACACTGCCACTGTTCGAACGGCAAGAAGAATGAAGTGGCTGAGCAGAAGGCCACATGTGAGGTGGAAACACAGTCACCGTGCTGGTGGGGCACTGAATCCCCATAAAAACATCATGTCAGTAGGGCTGAACCGGTAGAGCAGAGAGAAGCAACAGCCTCTACGTGGGTCGAAGTGGTGAGGAAGAAGCAAAAACTCCCCCCGCCTGCTAACGAGACGAAACAAGGGGCAGACGTCGTCAAGTACGTCGTTACACAGCCGCGAAGAAGGAAAAGACCAACAGCAATCTTTGTGGACGTCCGGGCGGAAGAGTTTCCGGAGCTGGCAAAAAAAATTCGTGGCGAGGTCGATGCAGACGTTATTGCTGACAGCGTGGTCGGCATGCGACAGTCCAAGTCTGGTGGTCTACTTATTGAAGTCCGCGGGGACCAATCCCGGATAGAAGCGGTCCGTAAGGAGGTAGCCAGGTCCGCTGGTCAAAAGGTAGTGGTGAGAACTCTGCAACAGAGAGTAATGGTGGAAGTGCGGGACCTCGATCAGTGGACCAGCTCCAACGAAGTGGCGGAGGCCGTCGACGCAGCTACCAACGTAGGAAAAGAGGCGATTAAAGTGGTCAGCCTTAGAAAAAAATTTGGTGGTGCCCAAATGGCCCTGGTAACACTACCGTTAGAGGCCTCCCGAGGCCTGGTCAGTTCGGGTCGATTGCGGGTAGGCTGGGTTAGCTGTAGAGTCAGGCTGGCCAACGAGAAGGTGAGGTGTTTCCGCTGTCTCGTTTTTAGACACACCTCGAAGTCGTGCGGAGGTCCAGACAGGACGCAGTGCTGTAGGCGTTGCGGTGAATCTGGACACAAAGCGGTGGAATGTAGGGCTTCTGTCCTTGAGGTGAGCGCATTCGCTAATATAACAGACTCGGCCAATGCACATGTGGCAGAATCGAACAGAACAGGGTATGGTGGCACACACCAACGGAGCACGGCTAATACGCTTAATGATGGTTGCACCCAATAGCTCCCATATCATGGGTGGTGAAGTGAATTTCCTACAGGTGAACCTACACCGTAGTGCCACAGCCCTTAATCTCCTGAACGCAACAGCTGCAGTTAGGAATGTTCAAGTGCTAATAATATCGGAACACCCACGGATGCAGCCTGATAACGACAGACAGGCGACGTCTCTGGACAATAACTGTAGCCTGATCTTAACCCGTTCGGCGCAATTTAGTATAGACCGGAGAGGAGCAGGAAACGGCTATGTGTGGGTGCTGCTGGGTAGAATGGTGGTATTCAGCTGCTATTACTCGCCGAACATACTACTGGCAGAGTTCTGCGCAATGATCACTGATCTTGAGATGGCGATCAGGCAGCTCCAGTCTGGGTCAGGTATGGAAATAATCATCGGGGGAGATTTCAACTCGAAATCTCTCCAGTGGTCCAGCGTTGAGGACGAAAGAGGGAGGATCCTCGCAGAGATGGCTGCATCTCTGGGACTGACTGTTGCTAATCAAGGGGATAAGCCCAGTTTTGTAAGGGCCAACTCTAGTTCCGTTATTGATGTTACATTCAGCTTGCTGAGGGACAAGAGGATCATCGACTGGAGGGTCCTGGATGATTTCACTGACAGTGATCACCAATACATAATGTTCACATTGTCTTCCCCAGCAGACACGACAACGGGGCCTAGTTCCCTTACTGAAGCACGCCGTAGTTGGGCTTGCAAACAGCTTAATATTTCGGCCTTGCGGACCTTCTTAGAGATCACGCCTAACCCAGTCCCAAATCCATTGGACGTGTCCTCGGCTGACCAAGCTGCCAATGCTCTGGAGGAATACTTGAAAGCAGCATGTGATTCTTGTATGCCTCCAAGGTACCTTTCCCACAAACGTGGTAAACAAGTACACTGGTGGACCAAGGAGATAGCCGCGATCCGTAAGCAATGTTTGGCTGCAAAGAGAATTTACCAGCGTGCGGCAAGACGGAGAGATGATAATATAGGGCAACTTAAAAGTGAGTATAAAGATATACGGAAAAAATTAAATCTAGAAATAAGTAAGTCGAAGGAACGTAGTTGGAGAGATTTATGTAACGCGGTCGAGTCCGACCCTTGGGGACTGCCCTATAAAGTAGTGACTAAAAAGCTATCATTACATCCGCCTGGTGCGGAGGCACGTGGCAGGGAGACCACGATAGCACAACAGTTATTCCCCGCTCTCCCACGCGTCGAATGGAGTGCTTTGTTGATGAATGGGAGGACCCCCACAGCAGAGGGACACCAAGAAGATTTGGAATTTTTCTCAGTTGATGAGCTGACACTAGCGGCACGACATCTCCCACCTGGGAAAGCTTGTGGCCCAGATGGCGTTCCGAATGAGGTCCTAGTCCGTATAGCTCGCTTCAAACCGCAGGTACTCTTGAATGTATTTAATGTGTGTTTGCGTATTAAGCATTTCCCTAGGGCGTGGAAAGTGGCACGACTCGTATTACTACATAAAGGGCAAGGCAAACCAGTGGACCAGCCATCCAGTTTCAGACCGCTAAGCATGTTGAATACAGCAGGAAAAGTTTTGGAACGTCTCCTTCTTTTACGGCTGGAAAGCAGTTTCAAAGCTAGTGGACAAGGCTTATCAGTTCGCCAGTTCGGCTTTCGTGTAGGATATTCCACCGAAGACGCAATCAAAGCGGTTATCAACTTTGCCCAGGAGGCAGGCAGTGGTCCAGTGCAGGACAGGGACCTATGCGCCATGGTGTGTTTGGATGTTCGCAATGCATTTAATTCGGCACCCTGGGACAAAATAGACGCCGCACTTTTAAGGAAAAGTTTCCCCCCCCCATTTAGTGCAGATTATCAGGACTTATATGAGTAACCGCTCACTTATCATCGGAGAGGGAAACGAGATGGTAGTTTCTTGTGGCGTCCCTCAAGGTTCAGTTTTAGGCCCATTTTTGTGGAACGTTTTTTATGATGACCTCCTCAACATTTCACTCCAACCAGGCGTAGAGCTTGTTGCCTACGCAGACGACGTGGCGGTCCTTGCCAGAGGTCACAATGGCGAAATCATTGAGAGGAAACTGAACCCGGTTCTTGCAATTGTCAATCAGTGGATGCAGGAACACGGACTGAAAGTTGCTCCTGAAAAATCGGAAGCAATATTGCTAACTAAAAAGAACAAATACAGTTTCCCGAATCTGTATATCGACGAACATAGGATTACTTTTCATAAAGCGGTTAGATATTTAGGAGTAGTCTTGGACCAAAGACTAAGTTTCACGCCACATGTGACGAAGGCTTCAAAGGCAGCATCAGAGTCTGCGAGAGCTCTTGGCAGACTAATGCCCAACATAAATGGCCCTAGCTACAAAAAGAGACATCTGCTTAGTACAGTCGTTTTAAGTAAACTTCTATATGCCTCAGCGGTATGGGCGGAACAGGGCATGAAGACAGCCAAAAATCGTAATTCGGTCACCAGTGCACAGCGACTAGCTGCGATTAGAATTATAAGAGCATATAAGACCACATCGGATGCTGCGGCCCTCGTGATTGCCCGGCTGCCACCAGGAGACCTCTTGGCAAAAGAACGGCAGGCTAGCCACTTAATGAATGCCACTCTGGGAGGAACGGAGGACCGTGAGAGTGTAAAACGCCAGTTGAGGTCGAACACACTAGCGGCATGGCAGACAAGATGGGAGGTGGAAACTAAAGGAGCGTGGACCCGCAAGTTGATACCGGACATTGCCAGATGGTACAAAGCTAAAGTATTTCCTACTTATGAGTTGACACAAGCGCTGACAGGTCATGGTTGTTTTAAAAAATATCTATTCAACATGCACAGGGCTAGCAATTCGATTTGTGTATACTGTGACAATCCGGAAGATGATGCAAATCACACTCTGTTTGTGTGCCCCCGGTGGGAAGCTGACAGATGTCAGGTGAAGCGATTCCTAGGAGACAGAAACCCAACTCCCGAAGACATTCAGGACCTTCTTTGCGGCCCTGTTTTTCCACCGGACATAGGTGCTGGCAGACTACACGAGCTAACAGTGGCCTCGGAGTTGGCAAGCAAGGCTTTCCTCAATATGGTCCATGGCATAATCTCTGCCAAGGAGGAGGATGAGAGAGCGCAACAATTATTAGTTCGCAACCGTGGAGGGTGAGAGTACTCATAGTACTTCGGGTAGAGACGAGTTCGATCAGGTGCCGTCGGCTCGTCTTGAACCCCACCTTCCAACGGCCCGGCACCAGGGCGGGTGGTCGGCAACTTGGGGACCTGTGCAGCGTCCTCGTTGTACAGGTCCCCAAGCTCGGAAGAGCTCAGCGAGCAGTAATCAAAACCAGGCAGTGGACTCCTCCCGGATCAAGAGGAAGAAGTCGGCGCTCGATATTACAAGGTTGATGGGCTCAGGCCGATGATTGTATTGTATATTATTTATTTATTTGTTGTGGACCGAAGGTCAAAATTGGGGTTAGATGCCCCCGTTTTTATTGTCATTTATCATCATATTTTGTATTGTATTATATATTGTATATTTGTTGTGGGCCGAAGGCCAAGTTTGGGGTTAGAGGCCCCATGAATGTTAATTTAATGATTATGTGATTTTATTGTATATATAATATTAATTTTGAATAAACGATGGGTAACAGGCGGAAGTAATGCGAAAGCAGTTCCCGCCTGTTCCCCGGTTTCACGTGGAAAAAAAAAAAAAAAAAAAAGGTTAGGTTAGGTTATGTCGACGCTCACATGGCCTCTACCGGGGCCGGGCTGAGTGAGAGTCAGTTCGGTTTCCGGAGTGGTCGGTCCACGGACGACGCGCTACGCCTGCTGCAACAACGGTTGTTTGACGCACAGGAAGCGAGTCCCGATAGAAGGGATTGCTGCCGTAGATGCGGTGGTAAAGGTCATTTCGCGGCCGCATGTAAGGCTGACGTCCAGCAGGCTAAAACCTTTCGTATTACAATAGAGCACGAGAGTAGCAGGGGCCTCACTCAGGAGGAGACTCGGGGAGAGTCTATGATAGATAAGACTGGTACTGACACCAGCGGGAGACTAAACAACAAGTCTCTACAATGATTCGAATCCTGCAGATCAACGTAGGCGTTCGCAGAGCCGCCCAGGACCTGGCACTCACTTCCGCAGCGTCGTGGGGAGCCGATATTCTGGTCCTCAGCGAGTTAAACCGGAAACACCTCTCGGAGGACGAAGGGTGGTACGCCGATGATACTGAAGTAGCAGGCATAGTGGTTGTAGGTAGGGCACCGATCAACCGAGTCAGCCCAGCGACAAAGGGTTTTAGATGGGTCGAATTCCCAGGTTTCAGATTGCACAGCTGCTACTGCTCGCCCAACTGTAGCATTGAAGTATATAAAGACTTCCTAAGGAGATTAGAACGTAGTGCAAGGGCGTCCTCGGTCCAAGTCATAGTTGCAGGCGACTTTAATGCTAAGTCTGGCATTTGGAGTAGCCCACGAGACGACTTAAGAGGTACTCTTCTGGTTGACCTCATATCGGCTCTTGACGCGACCGTGTGCAATGAGGGTACTGCTCCGACATTCGTCCGTGGGCAGACGGGCTCTTTTATAGACGTAACCTTCGCCTCTTCGAGGATCCTAGGCACCGTTACGAATTGGTCAGTGCGCGAGGAAGAGTCACTAAGTTTACATCGATATATCACCTACGATATAGGTGCCCCATCCACCAACACCGCGCGGTCCAGCCATGGGTGGGCGTACGGCAAGATCGATGCCTGTCAGCTAAAAGTAGCACTAGCGGTGACTGATCAATACGGTGAATCAAGCACCGCCGATTCGGGGGCTGATAACCTCATCGAGTGGTTGACACGCGTAGCAGATAACTGTTTACCAAAGCGGCGGCTAGGTAACACAAGGAATGTCTAATAGCCAGGAGGCAGTATCAGAGGAGAAGGCGTCGGCTTGGAGAAGATGGCAGTCTCGACTACAAGGAACTCTGGAAGGGGAAGCGTAAGGCTTTATCCTTAGCAATTAAAGAGGCGAAGGATAAATGCTGGGCTGAATTGTTAGCGACAATAAACAGAGATCCGTGGGGCAAGCCGTATAAGATCGTGATGAAACGGCTTAGAGGACGCAGGCCAATTCCGGGAATTCAGCTGCCGGGCAGAATGGAAGCCATAACAGACGCTCTTTTTCCAACTGTACCCGATACCAGCCCATTCACAGCGGTTAACATTAACGACGATCCAACAGAACCTTTTTCCATCAGTGAGGTGGCGTCTGCGGCCGGTTCTCTTCCTAACAATAAAGCCCCAGGTCCGGACGGGTTACCTAACGAGGTAATCAAAATAGCAGTAGCAGCGGACCCAGCCAGATTTCAAAAGATTTTTAATATTTGCTTGACTAGCAGCAAGTTCCCTAATAGGTGGAAAAATGGCAAGCTCGTGTTGCTGCAGAAGCCGGGTAAGCCCCTAGATAGCCCCTCGGCATATAGACCGCTATGCCTGTTAGATGGATGCGGTAAGCTTCTCGAGAAACTGTTGGTTAAGAGAATTAGACATCACCTTGACGAAAACCAGGCCATAGCAACCAATCAGTACGGCTTTAGACGTGGCAGATCTACTCTAGATGCTTTGGAACGACTAAAGTCAATAGTCGGAGCAGCCACCACAGGACACCCAAATCATCATAGGTACGTCAGTATGTTGACGCTTGATGTCCGAAATGCGTTCAACTCGGCTCCATGGGAGCACATTCTGAAGGCAGCCCGGGCGAAGAATGTTCCAGCCAGCCTACTTGGGATGCTAGGGTCATACTTGTCAGGCAGAACAATTGAGATAGCTGCTCCTGACTAGTCCTGTGTCAGGAAAACCATCAGCTGCGGAGTTCCACAGGGGTCTGTCCTTGGGCCCGATATGTGGAATCTTCTTTATGACGACCTCGTTCGGTCAGCACTGCCGAGCGAGTTGGAGATAATTGCGTTCGCGGATGATGTTGCTCTAATTTCGACGGCTACAGTGCCGTTCCTAATTGAGGAGAGACTGGAAGCTGGTTTGCAAACAGTAAGTAATTGGATGTCTGAACATGGCCTCTCATTGGCCGCCGATAAAACTGAGGTAATAGTGTTAACTAAAAAACGAACTCGGAACCAGATCATGGTAAGGTGCGATGGCCATGAGATTAGGTCTAGCCCTAGTGTCCGCTACCTAGGAGTTAAGGTGGACCAGAAGCTGGGGTTCGCAGAACACGCTCTTCTGACGTCGAGCAGTGCCGCCCGGTCGGCAAAAAGTCTTAGCCACCTCATGCCAAATCTGAGAGGACCGAGGCAGAAAGCAAGAAAGCAGCTTGCTTCTGTAGTCACATCAAGGCTTTTATATGCGGCTCCTTTCTGGTCGCCGACTATGTTGGTCCAGGGATGGAAGAAGATGGCTGCCGTTCACCACCAGTCCCAGCTGAGGGCCGCGTGCTGTTACAGCACTGCATCGTACGAGGCGGCCGCTGTGGATCTGGTATCCCTCCAATCAAATTGCTTGCCAAAGAACGAACTGAGGTATTCCGCGGGGTCAACAAGGCCGAAGCACGTAATCAGCTGCTCTTAGACTGGCAGTCAGAGTGGGCATCGAGTAGCAAAGGCAGGTGGACCTTTAGACTGATAAAAAACGTTGGCACGTGGCAGTCAAAAAAGCATGGCGAGGTGTGCTTCCACACCACTCAAATGTTGACCGGTCACCGTTGCTTCAACTCATATCTCAAACGGTTTGGACTTTTGCCCACAGACGCCTGCGCCCAATGCGGTTCAGCTCCAGACGACGCTGAACACGCTTTCTTAAAATGTGACGCGTGGGCAAACTGGAGGAGGCAAGCCCTTGGAGAGATAGGTGTGGACGAGTTAACCCCGGATAACCTAGTGGAGACAATGATGTCATCAGTTAAACGGTGGAATGCCATTAGCAAACTAATGACCAAAATAATGATGAAACGTGAAGACGAAGAAAGGATTAGACAAGGCCAACCAAATATCTTATAGGCCGATCACGAATCAATGTACGACGACGAATCAGCCAAGGCTGATCAAGCACCGTGGGGGGGGTGCAAGCACCTATGGTACATGGGTAGGGTCGCGATCGGCCGGTGCCGTCGACGTGCCCCGAGCCCCATCCCCCCCCCACGGACATGGCACCAGGGTGGGAGGACGGCAACTCGGGGTCATGCCCAACATTGGAGCATGATCCCGACCTCTTTCGGAACACAACTCAAGCCAACGATATGCGCAAGGCATACGAGAAGACTGGTCGACTTCGGGTCTTAAGGACGTGTCCTGAGTTCAAGTCGGCGGTCTGGGTAGACGGACGCGAAGGCTTCGAGCTACGACTCAAGACACTATTGGACGTCAATGGAGAAATAATATATCCAGTGTATATTTCTATTTAGTACCTAAGTTTGTGTGTTTCGTACCATAAGGCCATGTTAGGGGGCTAAAAGCCTCTATCTACTTTGTATATAATTCTAGTTATTTACTTTGTTTAATCTTGTATTTTTATGTATGTTCCATGTATCTAAATTTATGTGTTGTGGACCATAAGGCCTTAGCTATGGGACTTGAATCCCCCCTTTTTTATTATTTGTATATGGTTTTAAAATTTATTTTTCTTGCTTATTTGTATTACTTTGTATTAACTATTAAGATTATGTGTACTAAGATATGATACTGTATTAAGATCGTGTGATGTTGACCCTAGGGCCTTGTTAGGGGGACGAAACCCCCATTTTCTACTATGTATATAATTTTGTTAAATTACTTGTAAACATTGTACTATTATGCATGTATTTTTTCTTGTTAAATAAACGATGGTGGCATCCTCTCTCCCTGAAGTAGTTCCAGCGGAAAGTTCCGGGGAGAGAGTTTGAGTATTGCCGATTATGGAAAAAAAAAAAAAAAAAAAAAAAAAGGTTAGGTTAGGTTAGTCGCTGCTCGACCGTCTTCGGTGCACCACGTGGTTTTTTTGGCTCCGAGCCAGTTTATTATTTACGGGTTTTTTAGTGCGTGATTGTGTCTAAGTTTGCATTCAGCAGTTTCGGTACGTCTTTGTGATTATTTTGACGTTTCGTACGTCAAAATCGGTATACCACAAGCTGAGAAAACTTGATTTTCATTTTTTGATACTCAACATCGTGTTGTTATTCGTAGCGTGGGTTCACGCTCAGTTGCGGTACAAACGTTGCCGTTTAACTTGTTTTCGCGGTTCTGTCAACCCGGCGGCCATTTTCGTATCTCGAAAATCTTGTGCTCAGGCCGGGATCGGGCTCGTATCGGCCCGACGAAACCGCCCCTGCGGGTCATTCGTGCAGATACGTCTGTTTTTACGTGACCGCCCCTCGTGGCTTCAAGGTAAGTGCACTTGAGTATATTAGGGAGTCCCCTATCTCTGTTGACTTAATAGCATAGGGCGGCTTATTGCCGCCGCTGTGGGCGCACAGCTGCTTCGTGTAGTGGTGGGGCAACAGACCCGAAGATTAAGCACGGTCTATAAGAGACAAAAAATCTTGCCCAGTCAGTTCCTTTGGTCGTAGAGACCCCGGACTGGTACCAAAAGATTCAGCATTTCAAACGGAGTACACACACAAAAATGCATATTTAATTAGCTAATTTGCATTTAATTGAAATAGCTATATCTTCGCCGCTATTGGTCCCAGGTCATACAGATTTGCACCGTAGCAATCAGGAAGCTCATCCGCAGCTAATCTCAGTTTTGCATAATTAATGACCAATCATGCAAATTAAGTGATATCGGTTATGTAATTTGCAAAAAATCTGCATATAACATTTTATCAAATATCTCCGGTTCTATTGACCGCAGCCGCATGCGGATCGCGGTCCTGTAATAAGAGGATACACCGTGAGAGCACGCCTTGCAAATCTAGGGCCTAGGGCCCAGGGCATAGGGCCGAGAGGATACCATCAGCACAAGCAAGAGCGAAGGGGAGCAAGAAGCTAGAGTCGGATAACCCAATATGGGGGACCCAAAGGGTTCACCCGTGGGTGGAAAGAGGCAAACCCCAACCCCTGAACACCCAACCCAGATGATAAAGAATTTGCATATTTTAAAGAACTTGGGAAGGAAATTCAAGCTTTGAAGAAGATATCAGACAGGTTCAAGGTAGAGGGGGCAAAAGAATGCGTTGACAGGATAGCTAATATCTATGGAAAGTGCAAAAACCTTAGATGCGCGGTCAGACTGACACAACAAACATCAAAGTCCATGATCAATGCCGATTCTGTCTGCGAAGAAGTTAGTGCTCTAAGAAAGGAGCTGGAAGCGTCCAACCAAAGAGTATGTGAGGCGATAGCCGGACTTAAGGCTACCCCTCAGGATGCTGCGGGGGAGCTTAAGTCCACCCCATTCATTAGCACGGTTGTCTCCAAGGTGAGGGAGGAGGTGCGCACAGCCATCTCCGAACCCTTCCCCACAAATCCGCAAGAAAAGGAAAAAGGGCTCTGGACGGAAGTAGTCAGAAGGAAAAAGACGATAAAAGAAACAAATGAAGAACCAGTTCCAGCTAATGCTAACATAAGACCGAAGATAAGAGTTAGGCCAGCGGCTATCCTAGTCGACGTAAACGAAGATAACTTTCCAGCACTCGTTAGCAAGACAAGGAAAGAAACCGACAGTCAGACCATCGGGGATAGGGTTTCGGGGATTAGGAAAACCAGAACTGGTAAGGTCCTCATTCAAGTCCGCGGGAACTCTACCTCAGTGGAAGCGGTGAGAAAAGAAATCGAGAAGGCAACAGGTCCAGATGTCAGTGTTAGGACACTACAGCAAAAAAGTAAAGTAGTAATCAAGGACATCGACTGCTGGACGACTATAGAGGAGCTTCAAGACGCCATCGGCGAAGTCGTTGAAGGGCACGTGGCCGAAATACTAAATCTAAGAACTACGTATGGCTCACAGTCGGCTGTCGTGTTACTTCCACTTAACGTAGCTATAAAACTAGTGGACAAAGGACGCCTAAAAATCGGGTTAGTAAGTTGCCGTGTGAAATGGGGCGACACGCGTATACGGTGTAACAAGTGTTTGGTCATGGGCCATCTTGCAAGCAAGTGCACCGGCCCGGACAGAAGCGACTGCTGCAGAAGATGCGGCGGCAAAGGACACTTTGTGGCTTCTTGTAAGGTGGTTGCACAAGAGGCAGCGGCTTTCCGCAAAGTCGCGGAACAAGAGAGCAGCAGGGGGTCCATACAGGAGGAGACCGCACCTACTAGACCGCAGGAATGATTAGAATACTACAAATAAATCTCGGAGGCGGCAGCAGCGCGCAGAACCTGGCACTGTAAACTGCTGTAGAACACAGAGCAGATATTATAATAGCAAGCGAATTTTATAAGTATGGCGGGGTCAAGAGTAATTGGTACTGCGACACAGCAAACAGAGCGGCGATTGTAATAATGTCCCCTCTGTCTGTAGACATACACGGATCGGAAACTGGCTTTGTTTGGGTAGAACTCGGAAACGTTGGGGTATATTCGTGTTATTGTTCCCCAAACACTACACTAACAGAGTACGAGAACTTCCTCAGCAGACTCGAGAACAGCATAAGATCAGCCACGTGCAACGTAATTGTAGCAGGAGATTTCAATGCAAAAAATCACGCATGGAGCTCTCCTGTCAATGACACTTAAGGAGACGCGCTTATGGATATGGTACACACTCTAGATCTTATGATTCTGAACTGTGAACCCACACCAACCCGCGAAAAAGATGGATACAGCTCGTACATATACATATCCATGATATCTACTCTAGGGCAAGCGCATGGGAAGTTCTACACGATGAATCGCTCAGTGATCATAGGTACATTGTATTTAACGTAAACGTCAGCTTACCACGGCCTACACTCATCACTGGATGGGTCGCTCGGCAGCTGAACAAGAAAAAATTTATCGAAACCATGGATAAAAACAAACTTAATGCGGTGGGCGACGCAGTAGAATGCGCCAACAGAGTAGCTGAAGCACTAAAGCGAGCAATGGATGAATCGGCACCCAGGAAGTCAGCTAAAACGGAGAGGAAATCTGTCTACTGGTGGACACCTGAACTTAAACTACTGCGCACCGAAAGTAACCACCTGAGAAGAGTATATCAACGGAAAAAGAAAAGACACGGAAACCAAGCATGCGAAAACGAACTAAGAGCGGCTAAGAATGCCAAGCTGACACTAGTCACAGCGATAAAGAAAGCGAAGGAAAAAGCCTGGGCAGAACTATGCGCTGCTGTCAACAAGGATCCGTGGGGTAAGCCGTACCGAATAGTTATGGGTAAGATCGGATCTTATCAACCTATTCCAGGCCTCAACATACCAGGTAGGCTAGAGACGATCATTGATGGATTATTTCCAATCCACAGCCCGAGAAGCGCAATAAACTGGCATTCCAACGTAGAGATCGAAAACATAACAGTAAAAGAAGTCATAGATACAGCAACATGCATGCCTTCACACAAGGCCCCAGGGCCAGACTGTATACCAGGTGAAGCCATCAAAACGCTGGCTAAGCATAATCCAGAAATGATCACAAATATGTTCAACCTTTGTCTTACCAATAGGGTGTTTCCAAAAACGTGGAAGAAGGCAAGGTTAGTACTCCTTAGGAAGGGACAGAAACCATTAGAAGATCCGAGCACATACAGGCCGCTGTGTATGCTGGACTCTATGGGCAAATTATTTGAAAAAATCATAGACTCCAGACTGAAGGATGTACTTGACAAAGGTTACCTACTGTCTCAGAATCAGTACGGCTTCAGAAGGGGAAGATCCACAGTTGACGCAATAAACAGATTCGTAACAGTAGCTAGACAAGCGGTTAGTGGCAGATTTTTAACAGGAATGATGACGCTCGATGTTAGGAATGCGTTTAACACAGCACCCTGGCATGCCATCATGAAATCTACTGCAGATAAGAATATTCCGAACTACCTTTGTAGGATAATTGATAGCTACCTTAATGAAAGGACACTATTGTACTGCAAGAAAGGAGAAATGTATAAGAGAGCAGTCATAGCCGGTGTACCGCAAGGCTCAGAGATAGGATCCACGCTATGGAACATAGTGTATGATGATCTGCTACAACTCAAAATGCCCACGGGAGTGGAAATAATAGCGTATGCGGACGAAGTGGCAATCTTAGCTAGCTCAACCGTCACATTTAAGGTGGGAGAGCTTCTCGTAGAGGCGGCAGATGCAGTTGTCAACTGGCTGGAAGCATTAGGGATTGAATTGTCATATCAGAAGTCAGAATTGATAGTGTTCACAAGAAAAAGGACCCACAACACCCTCACGATTAACCTTAGAGGACATCAAATAGCCTCAACAAAATCCATTAAATACCTAGGTATAATACTGGACAGCAAATTGAATTTCAAGACACACGCGGACATATTGGCTAAGAAGGCGGAAGACTGCATCAGATCCCTTAGAGGCATCATGCCGAATACTGGGGGACCTAGACAGCAGGCGAGAAAGCTCCTATCCCTCGTGCCGCACTCAATTATATTGTATGGAGCTCCCGTAAGACAGGACAGCATGTCTCCAGGAGGATGAAAGTTACTGTCCTCCAGTCAAAGGAAGATCGCCTTCAGGGTAGCAACGGCATACAGAACTGTGTCAACAGATGCTCTGTTAATTATAGCTGGTGTACCGCCTGTCGAACTTCTGGCAATGGAACGTGCCGAGGTTGAGAGAGGGCGAAAAAACAGGGAAGACACGAGTACAGCAAAAGAGGTGGCAAGAAGAAGGTTAGAAGATTCATGGCAGGCAAAATGGCAAGAATCGACCAAAGGAGAGTGGACAAGGAGGCTAATCCCTGACTTGAGGTCATGGGTTCGAAGAGGCCATGGAGGAATTACGTACCACTTAACGCAGGCCATAACGGGACATGGATGCTTTACAGGATACCTGAATAGGTTTAGGCTTCTCGGGTCGGCCGAGTGCTAGTTTTGCGGACACCACACGGACGATGCTGAACACACAGTTTTCAATTGCGACGAGTGGCACAGCAGGAGAAGCGCACTAAATACAAAAGTAGGGGAAATAACGCCGGAGAACTTGGTGAACAAGATGGTTGCATCAAGGACCATGTGGAAAGAAATTGAAGGATTTATAACAGACATCATGAAGAGAAAGGAGGACGAAGAAAGAAAACGGCAGCATCTTCAACAACAGACATTATAAGTTAGATTAGTATATACATTATAGGCCGAAGGCCAAAATAGAGGGGATAGAGCCCCTCACACTAATGTATAATTGCAAAATGTGTTGTATTTATAGTACCCAATAAATGATGGTAGCTAAGGGGTGAAATGAGGAGACTCAGTACCACCCTTAACTATCGATTTATAATATAAAAAAAAAAAGGTTAGGTTAGGTTGTTGTCTGATCGTTGACCGAAAAGCACGCTGCTGCACGCCGCTCCGCAGTCGTTCCGATTATTTCCGGTGAAAAGTGCCTTTGTTTTTTGTGTCAGTGATATCAAAATACTCATCACGTGCTCCCAAAAATTTTGGTGCCTTGCGCGTAAGAATCGCCCCAGTGCCGGCTGAGTAAATTCGATTTAAAGTTGTAAGTTGTGTTGGTCGAGCGCTCAGCCGCGTCCGCGTGCTCGAGCTCGACATTAAGCGAACGTAGTGCCGTCGAGTGCTGTTGTATTAATTCTCACCCGTTTTGGTCAAATTGAGCGATTATGGGAATGGCGGAAGCACACCGGTAAGTCTTAAAGCATTAGACGTAGTAGCACCCACAGCAGTTTCGGGCGGCTTGCTGCCGCGCCCTAGCCCGGCTTACGTAAGAGCTCACAGCCGCCCCGGTCAAGCGCACGTTAGTAGAGGGCGCAACCACTTCTCCCTCCCCACCCCAACACCCCCCACCCTCTCCCCTACCCGATATGGAAGTTGAGAACGACCCCAAAGCTGACGCCGCCATAGGAACTATACGCGAATCTATCGCCGCTAAAATCACGGGGTCCGTAGTCACCTCCCTGAGGCAAACCGTTGACGTCGAAATCATGGACCTCGATGAGCTATCCACGAAGGAGGAGGTACAGGCCGCCCTTCACAAGGCCATGAAATTACCACACAACATGACATCAAAGTCACTGGACTATGGGCCACCAATCGCGGCCGAAAAATGGCAACAGCCACTGTGCCCAAAGCTGCTAGCGCCAATTTAACCCATGTCAAAATAGGCTGGACACAGTACCGCGTGCGTCCCCGCAGACCTGAACCACCAAGGTGTTTCCACTGCCACGGATTTGGCCACTCGTGACGATCCAGCACGGGACCGGACCACTCCGACGCATGCCGTAGATGCGGTACGGTAGGGCACAAAGAGAAACAATGTCACGCAACCGACCGGTGCGTCGCGTGCGACAGGTTGAAGATCAATCGCACGGAACATAGGCCGGGTTCAGGCAAATGCGGAGCCAGGCAGGAAGCGCTGGCATACCAAGGACCGCCTAATCATGTATAACTTCCTCCAGATCAACCTTCATCGGAGCGGCACAGCTTTTAACCTGCTTTCGTCGACCGCAGCCGATAGGAATGCACACGTAGCCATTATATCTGAACAACCGAGGGGTCCTCCGGACGATGACTCACGCTTCACCTGCGACAAGAATGACTGTGGTATCCTGTTGTTCCGTCCGTCCAACCTCGTTGTGGTAACAACCGGATCTGGCAGCGGAGTGGTCTGGATTAAGACAAATAAGCTGGCGGTCGTCAGCTGTTACTTCCCTCCTGGTGCCACGAGAACCGAATTCCTTCTGTCGCTATATGACCTGGAGACCGCCCTTCGATCATTTCCGTCAGACATAGACATCTTGATAGGAGGTGACTTCAATGCGAAGTCGTATTATTGGGGATCTGGCATCGATGACGACCGAGGGCATCAGCTAGCCGAGCTCATGATCGAGTTGGGGCTCGCGGTTGAGAACCTGGGGGAAGCCCCCACCTTCGTCCGAAGTAATGCGAGCTCGGTCATTGACGTGACGTTCAGCCGATTAGGTAGGAGATCAAGGGTCCTCGAATGGAGGGTGTTAGACACATTCACGGACAACGACCACCGCTATGTCACTTTTGACTACTCATCCAACTGGGTAGATGGACCTCCAGTCGAAGACGTCCTCTCAGTCAGTTATGGGGGACCAAGATAGTCGCTCAGGAGAATGGACATGCCACGTTTACTCGAATTCATTGACTCCAGCAACCCTCCGGAAGTCTCGCAGCTCCCGGTATTGCAGGCAGCATCGAATTTCGAGACCTTCCTGCAGGACTCCTGTGATGCGTGTATGCCGGTCCGCCCGCTTATTCCCTCGCGTCGACGTCCGGTCTTCTGGTGGTCTGAGAAGATAGCGGAACTCAGAAGGGAGTGCCAAAAGAAGAAAAGGGCATACCAAAGACTAATGAGACGTCAGGAGCTAGAACACGGAGCCCAAGCTAAAGTTATCTTTAAGCAGACCAGGAAGGCACTGACAACGGAGACCAGATCGGCAAAGGAAGCGGCCTGGGCGTCCCTATGTGCAGAGGTTGACTCAGACCCCTGGGGATTACCATATAAGATAGTAACCAAAAAATTGGCGGCCCGCTCTCCTGGCCTCGAGGCGAGGGGTAGGGAGTATGAAATAGCGACATCGCTTTTTCCGTCTCGACCAGAAGTCCAGTGGTCCGAGATTGCCCCAGAAGAAGTCTACCTGGGAGCCAGGGAGCCTGAATCGTTACGAGCCCCTCCGTCACTGTTCACACAAGACAAGCTTACGAATGCGGTAGGAAGACTTCCGTCCGGGACAGTCTGCGGCCCGGATGGCGTCCCGAATGAAGTGCTGAAGGTGGTGGCGATGAGGAGCCCGACGACCGCCCTAGGGTTGATGAACAACTGCCTTTTAAACCAGGAATTTCCACCTCAATGGAAAAGAGCAAACCTCGTTTTACTACACAAGGGCCCAGGTAAACCGCCGGAGTTGAGCAGCAGCTTTAGACCCATCAGCCTCCTGAATACTTCTGGTAAGCTTCTGGAGAGGATGCTGCTACGTCGCTTGAACGAGCACTTGAGCTCGGTCAGTCCGGGTCTGTCCGACAATCAATTTGGGTTTAGAATGGGGCGTTCGGTCGAAGACGCGATCAAGATGGTACTTGATGTTGCAGACGAGGCGGCCAGGGGCAGCGTCCAGGACCGTAAGTTATGCGTCATGGTGTGCATCGACGTTAAAAATGCATTTAACACCGCCCCCTGGCAGAAAATCGATGCGGCACTTCACAGTAAGAAGGTTCCCATCTACCTCGTAAATATGATCAGATCCTATATGTCTGACAGGACCATAGTGATAGATGGTTCTAATGAGTTGAAAGTATCCTGCGGAGTT
>JAIPRM010004299.1:11131-23321 GCA_025469315.1 Stegophylla sp. TES_Ste_2020 | reverse complement strand
CTTCAATGTTTTTTTTGGAAAAAACTACCCAAAATTTGACAAAAACGACTCGAAAACCATCATTTTTTGATCAGAATTTTATGAAAATTTAAACATAGATAGAAAATCCTATAAAAAAAGATTTTGGCGCAAGAAAATTTTGAAAATGTGAAAAAAAATTTTGGACATTTTTCTAACATTTCTTTTTTTTTTTATATTTATTAACTTCCCTCGTTCAGAATCGTTTTATGCGGAAGAAATGATTTTTTTTTCCCCTCTTCTCGTATAATATTATTTATGACATTTTTACAAGAATATTTATTTAAAATAACAGCAGCTAACTACAACTGCACCTCGCACAGCAGCAGACGACACTGATATAGATTTTTTATTTTGTATATAAAATCAAGAAAAACGTATATAAATATATATATATATATATATATATATACACTAAAATATAATATGTCCCCGTGTTAGCCGACGACCGCGGTTGTACGACGGCGGCGACGTTTCGACGAATATTTCAACGCCTACGACGGGGTCCCCCATCGAGCCAGATTAGGAGGCCCTTTGCGCCGCCGCCCCACCTCCCGCGTTCTATTTCTAGAGATGATGACAATACGCCACTCTCCCGTGCACACATACAATATTTCAGGAATTCGTGTTATGATTATCCCGTTTATTTTTACACAGTCGTATCGATTTTGTTGTTTTTTTACATAAACCTTTTATTATTCGGTCGTGTGTATGTGTATGACTATAACGGCGGCTACATTACACCCGTTTCCGATCCGATCCGATCCTTTACTCGTTCGACTCGAGTCCGATAAGTCAGAACAGAGCCGTGCCGTGGGGGGAGGGGGGGGGTCATTGGGTGCAAGCGCACGGTTTAAAGAAAATAATTTTTTATAATATTTTAAACTATACATAAATAAAAAAAATCGTGTACTTCGCTCGTCGGGGTGTTCTTCGCACGTCGAGTGGGATTCTCTTGACGGGTGTATTGAATTTTAAAGAAACGAACAATTATTTTTTAACGAAAGAAGTTAATAATAAATATATAAGAACGAAAAAATGCAAAAATCCAAGTGCCCGGGCTGGAATCGAACCCCGCGGTACTGTCGCGTGATAAGCCGGACGCTTTACCATTACGCCACACAAGACATCACTTGACCTTATAGGTGAAATAGTAGGTATTTCATTATAATATCCGAAAATATTGAATTTTCAAAATAGAATAAAATAGTTATAAAACTATTGGTGCACGTGGATTTGAATTCACACCGTCGTATTCAGCGTCGAAAAATACATAAGATGCAATAAAACATTATCAACTTTCAGTAACCAAATACTTATAATCTACAGATATTTCGTAATATCTGTCTGTATTTTCTCCGATTTTTTTTTTTTTTCAATCAAACTCTTGTAAAATGTTTAATTATTCGTCCGTAAGAAATTTTATTGCACCAAAATATTCGCGATGAAATTTTCTATCTAGGCATTAAATTTCAAAACAATCGGTTTGGCCAATTTTCTTATATGTACGTTAAAATGCGTAATTTTAGGTAAAACTAACGAATTTCGTCGAAATTCTAACTTCAA
Organism: Stegophylla sp. TES_Ste_2020; assembly: GCA_025469315.1. NCBI lineage: Eukaryota > Metazoa > Arthropoda > Insecta > Hemiptera > Aphididae > Stegophylla > Stegophylla sp. TES_Ste_2020. Next base: position 21,737 of record JAIPRM010004299.1, on the reverse strand, counting down.
ACGGGTATAAAAAAAAAAGTTGACAAACAATTTTTAAAGATTTTTTTAGATCAATTAGACATACATGTCAGTAAGATCGTATTAAATTTTCAAGTCTTAATATCAAAAATCAAAAATTTTATTACATAAAAACTAACAAAAAATGAGAAATTTTCAAAATGCTGTACTTAACTCAAAATTTATTGAATCTTTTTGAAATTTTTATGAAATGTTCTCGTAACTATTTTTAGTGGTTGGTGAAAATTTCAAAGTCCCTAGCTGCATTATTTTAGAAGTTATGTCAAAAAGTAAATTTCAATTTTACGGAAATTACGGTAATTGCGTATTTTGCCGTTTTTTGTCAATTTTTCGACAGTTTTTTCCCGTTTTTGGAAAAAGCATTGAGAAATTGGAAAAATTGACCTCTTTAAAGTATCATCTAAGCACGATTCCGGTTCTATAGAGATACTGATCGAAACTTTCGGACAAGTATTTCTATACGAAAAAGTGTTTACAGAAAGAGAAAAAAAAAATGAACATCATTGTAAAAACATAAGCTACTTCACTTCGTTCAGAATCTAAAATGGTACTTAATTGACTTTGAACATAATTTTTATAAATACATTATATATATTATATATAACTTCAAAAGATTTTTTGTCTAAAGTGCATCGTTAAATACGCATGAAAAAATTGCTAACTAAATCTCACACACCTTGATGACGCACACGACTTTTAACGACAACATGTCATTTCTTGACACGCGCTTTACTTATAGCGAATGATGTCATAAAAATATAACTCGATCGTTTGAGTAATAATAATAATATGATTTAACGTCACAAATATTAACCAGAAATATAATAACTGTTTCTTGTCATTACCTCTATGTAAATTTCACTATTTCAAATTTAAGATGAATAAAAAGAATATTAAAAGATAAAAAAAAAACTCTTTGATAAATAATCTGAAAAAACTAGGCCAACACTCCTCGACGTGTTCATATAGTATGTTTGAGAGATCTAAATAAAAAAAAAAACGTATGTTTATATGTCCGACTTAACAAAAGAATACTTTAAGAGATTAATAGCTGTTCTTTTTGGATATTTTTGAGCATAAGTACGCTGCAAGTACATCAAAATCAATCTTTGGCTTATTTTAAGTGTATAAGAACTATATTAATTTAAAAAATAAAAATTTACAAAAAATGTATTAACATTTATAAATATTAGTCAAATTATTGACCCTTCACACAAGCAATGCCGCCGGAATATAGCTTTTAGTCAATGTTTTATTTTAAAGTCACTTTCCTATGAACTTACTTTATTTTTAAATCGCCTTGTCATAACAAATAAATAAAATATGACTCATAAGTTTATAAAACACGATAAATATACAAAACGTACAAGAACCATGTACGTAATGTATAACACATATTATTTTGTATTGATTAATATATTATTTAAATAATCGAAAAATATATTATTTTTAGATTTCGAGCGAAGCAAAGAAGCTAATGTTTTTACGATGATGTTTATTTTTTAATGTGTACACGGTTTTGTATAGAAAAACTTGTCCAAATAATTCGACCAACAACTTTTTGAAACCAGATTTACCTCTAGAATCTAGATGGTATTTTAAAGAGATCAATTTTAAAAATTCTCAATTTTTTCTCAAAATTTTGAGAAAACTAGCCTAAATTTTTTAATCTAAACTTTATGAAAATTTAAACATAAATAGGCAATAAAATGAGAAATATTTTGGCACAAGAAAATTTTAAATATATAAAAAAAAAATTGTGGAATTTTCAGATTCTGAACGAAGTGAAGAAGCTAATGTTTTTACAATGATGTTTATTTTTTTTTCTTTAAGCACTTTTTCGTATAGAAATACTTGTCCGAAAGTCTCGACCAATAACTTTTTGAAACCGGGTTTGTCTCTAGTTGGTACTTTAAAGAGGTAATTTTTTTGAATTTCTCAGTTCGTCAATTTTTTTTTTTTTTTTAAACTATCCAAAATTTGACTGACAAAAACGACTCGGAAATCATCATTTTTTGTTTCGAACTATATGAAAATTTAAATATAGATAGAAAATAATATGAGAAAGATTTTGGCGCACAAATGATTTTAGTCATTTTTCTAACATTTTTTTTTCTCAATTGTTCTTTATATTATTATTTTCGTTCAGAATCGTCTTATTGAAGAAATTATTTATCGTTTCTTTAAAATTCAATACACCCGTCAAGAGAATCCCACCCGACGTGCGAAGAACACCCCGACGAGCGAAGTACACCCATCGTGCGAAGTATGTCCGGCTTTTTTTAACATAGTTTGCTCAGAATCATATTATTGAAGAAATGATTTATCGTTTCTTTAAAATTCGACATACCCACCAAGAGTATCTGACCCGTGGAGCGAAAAATATCAATAATGCAAAGTATGTCCTGCTTTCTTGTCTAAACTTCACTTCACTTATTTTTTTTACTTACCTTTATTTATAGATATAAATTATTTTTTTTGAGAATTTTGTTTAGAACAACATCACAGAAAATTTAAAAAAAAACATTATTTTATTGTTTAAAAAGATTACAAAATGTTGAAATAAATTTTGTAGAACCAAAAAGTGACACGCACAGCGAGTGTCTTTTATAAATTAACGGTGTTTTCACATAATATGGAATTTCGGCTTGTATAAATTATTATACACCAAGTAAGTATTTCAAATTATAATACAAAATATAATTTCTTATTAGAGTAATAAATTAATTTATACCCGAATTATTCTTTTAAATGTATCACCAACTACACGTCATGATGTCGAATTAAATATTAAAATTAAAAAAAGTTAAGTACCGAAATTATCCTTTAAATAATTATTAATAACGATTCAGAACAATGGTTGTATGTATAAACATTAATAGCTTTTTGTCGGCAGAACAATAATAATTATTCCAGTAAAATTTGAACTACACCTTTCAAGGACACACCACGAGAGCCGACCTCAGATGTTCAAGTTCGTTACTCTCCAGCCCCCGACGTAAACAAAAAAACAGTTAAGTGGAGGGAGTAGCTCGTGAGTGGGCGTCGAAACGAGGGCTAGTACCAGACGGACACAGGGCCTTCAGTTAAGTACGACAGCTCAGCTCGATCCGTCCTCAGCGCTTGGATAATCTAAAAATAGTCACACACATTATTTTTGGTTTAAACCTTAAGTGCGATTTCCAAAGTTCTAGTGATACCGAAAGAGTTTTTTTTTTTTTTTTTTTTTTTCCCCGTAATAATTGTTCGTTTAATTTAGTGCAAAAACATGTCTTTGTCCAAGACGACCAAATCGTACAGCTACCGATCGGTAGGAGGAGGAGGCGGAAACGCAGACATAAACATCGACTATTCCCACGACCTCAGCGCTTTGTCACGATTGGAAGTAAGTGAAATTCCCATTAAATATTCCCTCTAAAACTACGGTTTTTAGAATTATCATCATAAATCCAATCGACTTGTAATGTCTAAGATTCCTTCCGAAAAAAAATAGAAAACATTACATTTTCCAGGTATATTAAACTATCTTCTTTGGCTGTCAGAAGAAGAATGAATGTTTCCCCTCAGTTGTTAATTAAGAAAAAAAAAAAAAAAATTAGAGAATAATAACTTTTTTTGAGATAAGTGGAGAGAAAAGTTTCTTCTTCTTGACGGTCTGAAGGAAGCACGGTGTGACGCCGCCTATATCCTCCTAATTCCTTAAAAAATATAAAGATTGACTGTTTTGATTTGATTAACCATATCCTACGTTTGTTTTTTTTGTTTTTTTGCCCCATTTAGGATAAGATCAGACTTTTGCAAGAAGACTTAGAATCGGAACGCGAACTCCGACAACGTGTAAGTACCAAAATACTACGACGTGACGTCGTCGATGTGTATATTGTGTGGCGTACTATATTATAATCACGGCATTGAATTTTTCAACGCTAGTTGAATTTTATTCAAACTAATAATTTATTTTATTTTTTTTTTGTTCAACGCGAGTTTTAAAACAAAGTGAAAATAATATTTTTACCTTTAACCTGTTGAAAACAAAAACAATGACCTGATTAATGTTACTCGGTTTTGAAGACATTGTTATTTAACTAAGTAGTTGATTTAAATACTTCTATTATTATAAAGTACAGTAGTAATAAATACCTAACATTAAATTATATTAAAAATCAAAAATTGTAGTTAAGGCGTTAAAAATAAACAATGCAATTATTGTACACTATACGCAATATTATTTTTCCAAATTTTGAATTGTTTTTGAAATTTCATCTTTGTTTTCCATTATTATTATTATTATTCAAAACTGCTGCATAGCCCCCCCCCCCCATATAGGTACTTTCTTGCGTTTTTTTTTTTTTTTTTTTGCTGGTTACCAATCGTAATCGGATCCAAAAGTATTCGTAAAATGCTAAAGGAGTGAAATACACGCATTCCTTTAAATAAGTCAACAGTGTGTTATAAATATAACTGCAGGACAGCTTAATTACCGTAGTCGACAACGGTGACAGGGTGAGGAAGTACTTTTTTTTTTTTTCTTTACGGTTGCCAGAATTATGAGACAGTTCAAATCTATTTTCCCACTGTTTGCCATGGCAAATGACCAAAATATAAAAATGCAGAAAAATATTAACAGATCGTCGAATTCTGGCAACAGTAATTGCATAATATAAATATATGATTTCAGGCCACCACCGTGATATGTCTAAATATTGCTTTACACACGATACTAAAAAAAAAAAAACGATCTAATTATAAAACTAATTATTACAATTTTCAGCAATTTTCAATACCCACTTGTTGTATTTCTACCGATTTATGAAATCAATTTCAAGTCGCACCCACACCTATGGCACATAACGATTGTAGTACAGTTTTCTCAAACCGTTTTTATCCCAATCCATTTTTCCCAATTAATTTTTCCAATTTCAATATTTACCATAAAAACATTCTTCCAATATATATTTTTACAAATTTAATATTTCCCAAAAAATGGTCATAATTTAAAATTTTAACTATTTTTTTTTTTTTTATTATTCATTAAATTATTTATATGACGAAATTATTGATAGCAATTATATTACTTCATACCTTACAGTCATTGGTCATGATTAAAAATTTTAATTATTTTATTTAACAATAAATAATTTCTTATATTTGATAAGATATATTGATAAATTTGGTATTGTTGAAAATAACTTTTGGAGAAAATGGTATTGAGAAAGAGAACTTCTGGGAAAAATGGTATTGAGAAAGTGAACTTTTGGAAAATAAAAAAATAATGTGAAAAACAAATTGGGAATAGTGTCTCCCTACCCACATAACAGCTATACATTCTGCCAATGAATATACTCACTGCATTGGGTAGACCCAGTGTTTAAAAATTTGAATAAAATGTAATTTCAATTTAAAGAACACTTTTTATACGTAGATACAATAAATAAGATATTATTTTAAATTGGTACTCATTAAACTAAAATGGGAATATAAACGCTGCTGATTGCAAATTATAAATTAATTCCATTTTTTTTTTCACATTTTCCCCAGTTAAACTATAAAAAATTAAGTAGATAAATAAAAACAAAACTATTTTCAAGTACATTATTATACACACAAACTTAAATCTTCGAAAATTGAATTCATATTTACCGAAATAATAAACTATCAAAATACAACTTAAAAAAAAAACATATTTTTCTAAATATTTGTAAGTTGTTATTGTTCAATATTTATTTTAAAACACTGTGTGGACACACATTTGTAGACATTTAATTATCATAACAGAAATAACAATAAGGATAAAGGCTATCCATCAATATTAATAATTGTATAAATGGGTTTACATTGTTATATAAAAAATATAAACGCATTAATATCTACTAACCCATTTTAATTACTTACAATAAATTATTATTGAGACTTCGAGATTGTCGTAGGTTTAGATTTAATTAATTAATACTTGTTCACATATAAGTGTATACTTGAAAATGGAATTTCTAAAATTATATTACAAATATCTAAGTGTGAGTGAATATTTTTTTTTTAAAGAAAAAACGGTCACTTTAAACTTATAATAAGAGACTGTAAACAGGTTAATATAATATTGTATCTAGATGTATCACTGAATTAATAATTCCATTATAATTATATTTTAAGAATTTGTTAAGTACAAAATAATATACATAATATTATGTAAAATACAATACGTACTATGCAATTTTTTTTTTTTCATAAAACAATTATACAGTAAACAAGTTTTAATAAAATAATAATAAGGGTTATAATAAAATATATTGTTTATTAAAACCTTATTTTTTTATAAATTCTCGTTTTTCTAAAAGAAACCTATATTACTTAACAATTATTAATATACATAAGTACTAATATTAGTACTAATAATGTATTACCCAACATTTTCTATTTCACTTACATGTGCTAAAATTTAATGAATGTGCATGCAAAAAATAATTTTTTGTTATCATATTTTGACCATAAAACATTTTTAAACGCTTTCAAATATAACTATGCAATAAGAACAATGCATAAATATTATTATTATTATTATGTGTGAGCGATTTCCAAAAACACTATTATTCCTTTTTATTTCATTTGCTGTTAAGTTAAATTTCTTTGGCACAAAACTTTCGAAAGGTGCTCTAAAAATAAGCACAAAGAAAGTGATGCTATGTCGAACGCGAGACGAATGAAGCGCGAACGGCTACTAAGCTGACCATACAGTTATATTTTTACGAACGGAATTTAGCCTGGTTTCATTGACACGTGTCAATCGACACGTTTGATTCACCTAACCCAACTTATATGTTTATTTCTGAATTTTGGCGAGTACCTGAAATATATGTCGGATATGAAACCCAAACATCCCAAAGAAATAGACTTGCCCCGCTTGATTACTAAAAATTATTGGTTGCGCATTGAGTCTATCGAAAAATATTCATATATATTTATTTCACTAAATAATACAATGCAAACTATTATTATTATTGTTTAGATTGAAAGAGAAAAAGCCGATGTGAGTGTGCAATTAATATCTCTCACCGAACGTTTAGAAGAAGCCGAAGGTGGTGCCGAGAGTCAAGTAATTTATTACGCTTAATATAAAATATTATTTTTAATAACAATATGCTTTTTATTTTTTTATGTACAGTTTGAAATTAACAAGAAACGTGACACAGAATTGACGAAACTACGAAGACTGTTGGAAGATGTCCACATCGAATCAGAAGAAACAGCACATCTGTTGCGTAAGAAGCATCAAGAAGTCGTCGCTGATTTCCAAGAACAACTTGATCAACTGGCTAAAGCAAAAGCTAGGTATGGTAAAATTCAAAAGCACTTCTCATATTGTATAAACGTAACGCCTATATATAAATTATTTTGCTTGCAGGACTGAAAAAGAAAAGGCAAAATTCCAACAAGAAGTCTACGAGCTATTGGCACAACTCGAAAACGTCAACAAGGAAAAAGTAATATTTCAAAATTATTAATAAAACAGGTGAAAAATTTATCGTTAACGGTTTTTTCAAATTCCAGCACGCTTCTATCAAAACAATTGAAAAACTAGAGATCACGATTCACGAGCTGAACATACGTATTGAAGAAATCTCAAGAACTGTTACTGAAATCACTTCGATCAAAACCCGTTTATCACAGGTTTGAAAAAATACCGAAACGTTTTTTAAATTTCATTCTTCTTCTTCTTCTTCTTCTTCTTCTTCTTCTTCTTCTTCTCTGGCTTTCATAACTCTCCAAGAGTTTTCGCCGCCATCACCGAATCACTCCACTTATCACGATCTTGCACAATCTCTCTCCAGTCCTGGACTCCAAAATCTTCCAAATCCTTTTCTACAGCATCCATCCATATCTCTTCCGAGGGTGACCCCGTGGCCTTTTCCCTACTGGTTTCCAATTCAATACAATTTTGGTTACTGCATCAGTATTCCGCCTCATAACATGATGTCCTAACCACTGTATATGATACTATTTTTAGTTCTCCTTCAATTTTTCGGTTGTTGAACTTCCTACGCCACTGACCTGTCCTTGTGTCTCTTACCGGACCGCATATCTTTCTCCATATTTTGTTTTCAAAAGTCTTTAATCGCCGTTCTGTTATACTTGTAGTAGTCCATACTTCACAGCCATATGATGTTAGTATCTGTCTTATGATTGATGTATAGAGTCTTATTTTTGTTCGTTTTGAAAAGGATTTGAATTGCATTAATATTTTTTTTTAGGAAAATATCGAATACGTGAAAGAAATTCAAGATTTGAAAGTGACCCTCGAGAACTCGACGTATCTAAAGTCTCAAATCGCCGGACAGTTAGAAGACGCTCGCAGGAGATTAGAAGACGATGAAAGAGTACGTATACAAATTGTTGATTTTCAAACATTATATCTTTATTAATTATATCTTACACAGAGGCGCTCACTTTTGGAAGCTAACTTGCATTCGGTGGAAGTTGAATTGGAATCGGTACGCGTTCAATTGGAAGAAGAGTCCGAAGCTCGATTGGACCTCGAGAGACAGCTGATCAAGGCCAACGGCGAATCGCAATCGTGGAAATCCAAATACGATGCCGAAGCGTCTGCTAGGGCCGAGGAAGTCGAAGAGCTACGGTAATTGCGAATCGACTGATGATAACTTTAGTATACTTACATTTGAAAATACGTTTTTTTTCCAGTCGTAAATACACAGCACGTATCCAGGAACAAGAAGAACACATTGAAACGCTTTTGGTTAAAGTCAATAACTTGGAGAAACAAAAGTCTCGGCTCCAGAGCGAAGTCGAAGTCTTGATCATTGATTTGGAAAAGGTTTTTTGTTAAATTTCTCTTTTGTTACCTATAATATTCCCCCTTGTAATTAATTTAAATATTATATTATATTATTAATAACTAATATATATATATATATAGGCTAACAACACAGCTAGAGATTTACAAAAGCGCGTTGAGCATTTGGAAAGAGTTAACATCGACTTGAAGACCCGACTCGACGAAACGACCGCTTTGTTCGAACAAGGCCAGAGAGACTTGAGGAACAAACAAAATGAAATTCAAAGATTGACCCACGAGTTGGACAAAACTAGAGAACAAAAAGATCAACTCACACGCGAAAACAAGAAATTGGCAGGTAAATAAAACATAATTATTGTATTGATATCGAGATATAATGATTCAATATTTTATATTCTAAAACGCAACGATTGAATTTAGATGATTTACATGACGCCAAGAACACGATTGCTGAATACAACAGGAGATTACACGAATTGGAATTGGAACTCAGGCGATTGGAGAATGAACGCGATGAACTCAGCGCTGCCTACAAAGAAGCTGAAGCTGTAAATATAATCGATTATAGTACTAAATATAAACGTGTCTTAATAGTAATCACTTTCACGTCGACACTATATAGGGAAGAAAAGCTGAGGAAGGAAGAGCTTTCCGCTTGTCTGCTGAACTCACCCAATTCAGACACGAAGCTGAGAAACGTCTAGCCGAAAAAGATGAAGAAATTGAATCTATTCGGTAAGAATTTTTCACAACAAAACCCTTTTTAAAGTTAAATGCACTAACAAATAATAAATAGCACACAAAATTAGTCAAACTATAAAAGTATGAAAATAAAATGTTTTATACATTACTGTGCATCATATTATGTTGGATTCTAATCCAAAATCTAGTAAGTACCGTGTAAATATTTATTTTAATCAGATATTCAAAAATCCAAAATCTAACAGCGTGATTTTTAAATAAATATTAAAACGATTTATTATAAATTCAAAAACAAATGTACGTATAGAAAAGTACACAACAGTCATAAATAATAATAATAATTTAAATTTGATTACATGAAATCAATCATGAGCGATTTTTAACAGTATAAATATAGTAAAAATACCCGAAAAAATGTATATTTCACTATTAACTGAGAAAAGTGTTTTTATTTTATTTCCAAAACCTTTTTTTTTAATTTTCATAATTTTCTTACGCCAAAATATTTCTCATATTATTGTCTGTCTACATACAAATTTTCATTGAGTTTAAAATTAAAAAATGTTAGTTTCCTAGTCCTTTTTCTCAAATTTTGAGAAAACTATTAATAATTTCGAAAAATTACCTCTCAAAAGTACCATCTAGAGACAAATTTCGATTCAAAATATTGCTGGTCGAAATCTTAGTCAAGTATTTCTATACAAAAACGGGTACATATAAAAAAAAAAGCCGGACATACTTCGCACGACGGGTGGTATTCTCTTGATGGACGTATTAAATTTTAAAGACACGATAAATCATTTCTTCAGTAAAACGATTCTGAACGAAGGAAGTTAATAATATAAGAAAAAAAAAATGTCCAAGATTTTTTTTCACATTTTCAAAATTTTCTTGCGCCAAAATCTTTTTTATAGGATTTTCTATCTATGTTTAAATTTTCATAAAATTCTGATAAAAAAATGATAGTTTTCGAGTCGTTTTTGTCAAATGTTGGGTAGTTTTTTCCAAAAAAAAACATTGAAGAATTGAGAAATTCAAAAAATGACCCCTTTAAAGTACAATCTAGAGGCGAATCGGGTT
>JAIPRM010004299.1:0-11031 GCA_025469315.1 Stegophylla sp. TES_Ste_2020 | reverse complement strand
ATGGTTTCCGAGTCGTTTTTGTCAAATTTTGGGTAGTTTTTTCAAAAAAAAAAAAATTGAAGAATTGAGAAATTCAAAAAATGACCTCTTTAAAGTACAATCTAGAGGCAAATTTGGTTTCAAAAAGTTATTGATCGAATCTTTTGGACAAGTATTTCCATACGAAAAGTTGTACACAGAAAAAAAAAGCATCATTGTAAAAACACTAGCTTCTTCACTTCGTTCAGAATCTTTTTTTTATTTACGTATACCTATTGTCTTATTAACAAAATAAGTTTTTTCTCGTATATTTCGTAACACTTATAATTTTTTTTTTTTTTTTCATATAATGTAAAAACCGGTATTTAATGAAGTTGTAAGTTTATCTTAGTTATTTCAATAACATTATAATAATCAAATTTCATTCACTTGTACTTCACTGTTTTACTTATGTTTTCAATAGTTTTTCGAAAAACTTATCAAGAAATTTAAAAAAATACTCATCCTGTTATTTAACATTTCCGTTCTTTTAAGGACCGAACAAAACTTTTGGTCCACTTTTACCCGAGAATATAGTTGTAGTATTTATAAAAAGGGACACATAATTGTAAAAACAATATACGTATTCTTCACATAATATCGAAATTTGATACCTGGAAAAATTCTGGATTACAAAATTCTACAGTGAAACTCGGATTTTAAACATTGGTTAATTTTTACAACATACTATTAATTATAACTATTTATAATTATAAGTGTTGACCTACTTTCGGCTCAACGAAATTCGTTTTGGCACTAATTCAAAGATTTTAAAAAACTTCCAAAATAATATTGTGACTCATAATCGTGTTTAATATTTTAATACTGTTTGATATTTTCCTGAAACACGAAAATAAAAATAATTTTTTTGCCTGGAAATAATATCTTAATCATAAGAATAAGACAATTAATCATTTTCAAAAAATTTATAATATTCAAAATCTAGAACATACCCACTAGAACATTATAGCTAAATATGGACCTGCGATATCCTTTTCATAAATACAGGGATATAAATTCAAAAAATTATTAAATGCGCTTAATGTTTCCCATATTTTAATAAAAAAAAAAAAATCTACATGCAATGGTTATTCACAATGTCCGTTTTTACTAAGCAAACCTTTTATCCGTTTCTACTTTTTAAATTCCTAAAAATCGCTTATGACCATTTTTATGATCCATTCTTAACACAAAATATTCTACAAATATCGTTTATCACTTCAATTATTTTTATCTAGGAGGAGTTAGTTGGCTTGTTATTTCATTAATTTGTTAATTAAGTCACTGTCTGTGTACTATTATAAAAACAAACTACAAATAATTGCAAAATTTCAATAAACACAAAAAAATATTGTTAAAAATAATCAATTAAATCAAATGGCATATTATCTTAATTAGTCATTTCCATAATGTACAATTTATTTAAAAAAAAAAAAAAAAATGAAAGTTTATGCTTGCACTCATACCTACTTATAAAGAGTTTCACAATCATAATCATATTTTTTACAATTTTTATGGTGTTTATCCAATGCCAATAATAGCTATTGATTAATACCAAATGTACACATAATTTATTTGTAAATAAGAATACGACTAAAAACCGATAGTTAACCATCAAGAAAAAAAAAAAACAAACTCGAAGTTTATTTTTATTGAAATTTCATTGTGTGAAAGAATGCTTAACACGCCAATGACGTCTGAATATGGAAAACAGAAAACAAAAAAACAAAAAAAAAAAAAAATAGAAGCTTTTAATGTTTAAATCGACATTGGCTCGGACTGAAGACCTTCGATCCGTTTTATAAATACACTTGATCGACACACGGTTTAGCAATTCATACAACATATTATAAATCAGTTAATATTGACGATCGGCAGTGAACGTTACATATTATTCGGAAGTTACCGTTGTGTTTGCTCCGTTTTCAAAAATGTCCAAGAACTTCCGGGGTAGGTCCGCCAAAAGCATCGAAGCTACTTTGCTGAGAAATGCTCACAAGAATATTGCCGAAGATTTAATATTGACAAAAGAAAACTATAAAGGCGAAATTAAATTGAAGAAAAAAACTATTTTCGACTTAACCCGTACATACGACTCTATAGACGAGACGAAAATTCTACAACCCTTGTACGAAATCTCCAACGAGCTCCGGAAGTTCGAGGCTAAAAGTTCTAATTATTTTGAAGACGGAAGGTAGTATAGTAGGGAATAGCGAATTCATAAATCTATTTTAAAATATTGCTCGTGTCGTTTCCTTAGTAATTAATCGTCCGCTTATGTATTTTATTATTTTACAGCAAACAAACGAGCATCGAAATCGAACAGTTGAATGCACGTGTAGTTGAAGCCGAGACGAAATTGAAGACCGAAGTGACGAGAATCAAGAAGAAGCTTCACATCCAGATCACCGAGTTGGAAATGTCCTTAGACGTTGCCAACAAGAACAATATTGAGCTACAAAAAACTATCAAAAAGCAATCTCTACACTTAACGGTAAAAAAAATTTTTTCTTTTTTTAAATTAATATAAATCTCCTCTAAGGAAACGCTGAAAACGCTGAGAGTTGCGTTTTGGACATTTTTTCGAATATCTTTTGAAAAATATATTTTGATTATAAATAAAACATATGATACACCTATGAGAGCTACAATGAACAAAAAAAAAAAAAATCTTATTGTCTTTGAGCCAAGAATTCGAGAACCACCCGGCAGATTGTCCCTGCTCTATCGCTAGGTAATAAATTAAGCTACTGTAAAAATAAACAAATAATCATTACCTATAATGATACATATTGTTTTAAGAGAAAATCTCACAAACAAAATGTCGCGACGCATTATTTTTTATATTAATAAATCTATATTTACACCGATTTGTAATATTACAGCTATTCATATTTTTCTCTCTATCGTATTCTTTCCAGTCGATTTTAGTGCATATTTTTTAAGTGTAATTTTTTTAATCAATACTTAATTTATTTTACCATAAAAAAAAAGTATTGTTTATTTAATTAGGAATTGCAAGCTCATTACGACGAAGGACAACGCCAGTTGGCTGTTACGTTGGATCAATTGGCTATTGCTCAACGCAAATTGCAATCTCTCACCGGAGAAATGGAAGAGCTCCGTGGAAATTACGATAACGTATAAAATATACAAAAATATTTAACAAATAATAATTCTTTCCAGCGGGGATTTGTATAATCGGGCATTTTATATATTTTATTTTAGGCGTTGCGCAACAAACGAACTGTCGAACAAATGTACGAAGAATCGCAGAGCCGCGTTAACGAATTGACAACCATCAACATTAACTTGTCGTCGTCCAGATCGAAGATCGAACAAGAATTACACCAATTGGTGTCGGACTACGAAGAAATATCGAAGGAGTTAAGAGTGAGTTAAATTTTTATGGCGAATCAGTTATTAAAAATTCACTCATAACTATTCTCTCCCAATAAACATAAAATTATAGAGTCTATTTCCTGTAAATCTCTTAAACTTCTTGGTTTCATCTCTCGAATCACCCAAGTTTGGGACCCTCAAACTGCTTATGCTAGTGCAACTATTGAAAGGAGGTGCATTGCTCACCCTCCACATGATTATTCCCCTATCCTTCAATAACTCTCCAGTCTTGCTGACTGCAGACATATCTCTAACCTTTCCTTTCTTTCAAACCTCCTCTCTTACAAAATTGACTCCCATAAACTTATCTCCCTTTTAAACTTTAAAATTCCAATTCGTTCTACCCGTTCAACAATAATTCCCTTCCTTATCCCACCTTCTACTACACTCTTTCTTGATTTCTACAGCAAATAATGACCCCTCTTTTACCATTAAGTCTTTTACTATCTTTATTTTTTTTCCTACTTATATTTATTTCTGTTTCATAACTTGTAAATGACATAAACTTTATATCATCTTTTTCACCAATTGTTCTCTCAATTGTTTTTTTTTCTCCTTATATATATATATATATATATTAAGTTTACCATTGTCTTCATTAATGCACTGTCTTTTTTTTGTTTTAAATAAATAAATAAATATGGTTGTGAAATTCGATTTGTCTTCAAGGTATCGGACGAACGTTACCAACGGGTGCAAATCGAGTTGAAGCACACGGTGGAGTTACTGCACGAAGAACAAGAAAGAGTGATCAAGATCGAGACGATCAAGAAGTCGCTGGAAATCGAAGTCAAGAATCTCAGTGTTCGTCTGGAAGAAGTCGAAGCGAACGCTATTGTCGGCGGCAAACGCATCATTAGCAAGTTAGAGGCCAGAGTGAGTGAAAATATTATATATATGTATATATATATATATATACACTAATTTTCTATTCACACAATTTCACACGTTCGTTTTTTTTTTTTTTTTTTTGGTACAGATCCGCGACTTGGAGTTAGAAATCGACGAAGAAAAACGTCGTCACGCCGAGAGCGTAAAGATTCTGCGCAAGAAGGAACGTTCGCTCAAGGAATTGGTCATCCAGAGCGAAGAAGATCACAAGAACGTGCAACTGTTACAAGACGCTTTAGAAAAAGTCAACCAGAAGGTCAACATCTACAAGAGGCAATTACAAGAACAGGTGTGTGAATGATATTATTTTAATAGTCAGAGAAAAATAGTTTCGTAGGTTTTGTTTTTGAAGAAAATCGGTTATTAAACTTTTTCTTTTAAATTAAATTTACATTGAAATTTTTTAGTATTAAATATTTATACACAGCATTCTACAAAAATTATGTTATATTACACCTGCCTATTAATATAAAATGTGTAATACGTAAATAAATAACCACCACACATTGGCGCAACTTGGAGAACGTTTTGGGGGGAAGGGGCTAATATGTATTATTGATTTAGCCCTCAAAAAGGCATTATCCTTAATAGTAATTCTAACAATTTCTGGGGAGCTATGAGCATAGCCGAATTAACTAGTCTAGTCCATCCAAGTATCAGTGACAAGGGCCCCCCATACAGTTTTAGACTGAATCACATTTTTCCGTGATTTTAAGTTATACTTAGCGTAAATGAAGTACCAAGGGAGATGGCTTCAAGTAAAGCAAAAATAAAAACAAATGTATTTAATAAAATAGTTTTTGTTTTATAATTTGTATTATTTTGTTGTATTATCATGCATTATTATTTATATTAATCTGGCAGTTTTGACTTTTATTATATTACTACAAATTAATACTCTCATAGACGTATAAAATATGTACATTGATAATAATTTTTTTAAGTTAAATTTGTAAATTAGAAAAATTTATTTTTTGCCAACGAAGCGTGAGGATTTTCAAAGAATTTTTTGTCAAAAGGGCCCGTATGAAATTTCCGCCCCGGGCCCAATGAGCACTAAATCCGGCCTTGGCTACGAGTAGTTTTGACAGGGTTTAACCCCCTCAAGCCCTCCTCTAATTGCGCCCATATGTAACCACACAAGACCCAAGCATTTCTGCGAGTATTTGAACACCCAAAAAACAACCCCCTGCGCATTTCTCGTCCATACAGAACGTAATTATTAAAACACGTTTCGTTTTTTTTTTTTTTAATGAATTCAAAGGAGGGCATGAGCACCCAGAGCGTGACTCGAGTCAGACGATTCCAAAGAGAACTGGAAGCAGCCGAAGACAGGGCCGACGCAGCCGAGAGCAATTTATCTTTGATCCGCGCCAAGCACAGGAGCTTCGTGACAACGCAATCGACTCCGAGCTCACAAGTGTACGTGGTAGAATCCAGGGCTACGACCACGACATCAGAACAATATTAATTCAATCTGTTTAATAACAATATTTCTTTTCTGTTTTTATTAATGTAACATTTATTTTATTTTATTTATTTCTTTTTTTTTTTTTTAACAATCCACCGAAATAGGCTACATAATTTATTATTTATTCCACGTGTCGCGAAACGCCTCCTGGCTTTTTTACCGCTCTTCGAAAACCATTTTTTGTGTTTATTCAATATATTCTCAAGAAAAAAATAAATAAAAAACGCCCACATTCAAACACAACCATCCACAATAAACTACTTATTATTTTATTTGCTTTTAAATTTACCACCCACTTCGAGCACTACACGCCGCGGGAAATATCATTGCAATCAGTAGGCCTACTTTTGGGGTTATTCATGAATTTCATTCAGTGTAATATGTATTTCATATGTTATGTCTACAAAAATAAAACGAATTAATAAGATAATTTGAAACGCCTAATTTATTTTTTTCACAATAGTACTCTAATTTATTATATTTTGTAGAATTCATTATTCTACAGTGTATTGGATATTTATACAATAATTGTTATAAATGTGGTTTTACCCCAAACAATTTTGTCTGATGTAAATTTCGAAAATACATAATAGTAAATTATATACTGCGTATAGTATGTATAATATGAACACTGATGGCACATTTGAAAAGCTATCTCTATTTTTTGGGGGATCTTTCTGTTTTTTCAAAATAAAAAAGTGTGTACTTAGCACCTGTTGTGGGATACATCAGACGGGTGTGTTGAATTTAAACAGAAACAATAAATCATTTCTTCAATAAAATGATTCTATAAGCGGACCTTCATTACTAATACACAATAATAATTATTAATTTTGAAGAATTGAACTTTAAATTGTTGAACTATAAATTATTGTGTTAAACGCGACATTTACGAAAAACATAAATTGATTTTCATATATTCACATACATCTAATGAATACTCCATAAATAATTTCAAATTATAATTACAAATTACAACATTTATGCACCTTAACATAAATAATTTGTACTAATGTTTATTGTGGCACCTCTGGTCAGTCACGGTTGAAAAAAGTACACAGTATTTAGTTTATTTAATTCTACCACCTAACCTAACCACTCACAAGAGTACCGTTAAAATAGTACTTAATATATTCAATTATTTTTTATTTACCTTGGAAGTGTGCAATTTTATGTAAAACTCGTGAATTTTATCAAAATGCTAATTTTAAACAGTTATAAAAACAAAACTAAGGGAGTTTTTCCGCACCGTTGGTAATACATATAAGTATTACACTTTCGGGTCTTAACATCCGATCATTCAAATTTTATGTAATAATAATTTATGTAATAATTCACAAGAAAACGAGAAATTTCCAATTTTTTCGAAGTTTTGAACTTTACCTCAAAAATTGGTCAAAGTAACAAATGCATTTTACCTACCCGCTCACCGATCGTTTTATTGAAGAAATGATTTATCGTTTCTTTAAAATTCAATACACCCGTCAAGAGTATACCCACTTGACGTGCGAAGAACACCCCGACAAGCAAAATACACACTTTTTATATATGTATATATATATATATATATATTTTAATATATTTGATTAGCCAATAAAATCACTGTGTTACCAAAATAGTTACAATATTATTTCTTGTAAGCAGATACGTAAACACATCATTAAATAGTATAGCAAAAGTTTTTTGTTCTGCGTCTTTATGAGATCAATAATGTTTTCTACTTGTTGTTACTTCAAATAAAATTATTAATATAACACGAAACATAAAAAAAAACTTATGAAGTAACTTCCAAGATTATTGACATTTTTTCCAAACATACAGAAAAAATCAAGAATAAAAAATAAAGGCAAGAAAGCCAGACACACTTCGCACCACGGATATTCTTCGCTCCTCGGGTAGGATACTCTTGATGGGTTTGTAGAATTTTAAAGAAACCATAAATTATTTCTTCAATAAGACGATTCTGAACGAAAGAAGTTAATAATATAAAGAACAATAAAATATTTATCATTTTCAACAAACCCACTAAAAGTATCTGACCTGAAGAGCAAATAATATCCGTGGTGCGAGTAAGTCCGCCTCTTTCTTGTCTATACTTTATTTTTTTTTACCTAATAAATAGAGAAAAAAATTTTAATAAGAAATAAATGTTAGAAAAATATCGAAAATTTTTTTTCACATTTTCTTGCGCCAAAATATTTCTTATATTATTTTCTATCTATGTTTAAATTTTCATAAACTTCGGATCAAAAAATTATGGTTTCCGAATCTTTTTTGTCAAATTTTAGGTAATTTGTCCAAAAAAAAAAAATAATTGAAGAATTGAGAAATTCAAAAAATGACCAACTAGAGGCAAATCCGGTTTCAAAAAGTTACTGATTGAAACTTTTTGCCAAGTAGATCTATACAAAAAAGTGTATAGAGAAAAAAATAAACATCATTGTAAAAAATTAAAATATGCCATAAACATTTTACAAAAATATTATGTATTATATTAAACAGGGTGCAGCAGAGCCGACTGATGAGTTTAATGGTGTTTTAAAGTGTAAATCACCAAAGAAATCACGGCCATACCTATCGATGTGTCAAAAATCATACGTGAACTTCAGAGAGGCAATCATTTTTAAAAATGTATTTTAAGAATGACATATCTTAATTATTTTAATAAAACATACTGTTTTTCACTAAGTTTTACTGTTCTACAATTTATAGCTCTTCAAAACTCGTCAGTCGGCTCTGCCGCACCCTGTATATTTACAAGAAAATAATTATCTCACAATCCAAAACTATTGAATATAAATGCTTAAAATTTTCATCAGTTAACAACAATAGTATTCACACTCATGAGTCATAAGACACTCATTTTTGTTTTTTTTTTTTATTCTATGTTCTTAACGAATATAATTAAATTATGACACAAAATTAACTAGTTAATTAAAGATTGAATTTATTTTGGTATATGAATTAAATATTTAAAACACAAAATTCATTCAAATAAAACACATTTTTATTAAATTAATATATTATTTTGAATGAGATCAGTCATTTTTTATATTTATATTAATTTTCAATGAAAATAATTTTCAATTTAATAATGAAAGTGTCACATACAGTTATACTTATGGTTCAGTAATTTAATAAAATATCACTTATACAATGGCAATTTGAAGCTCTATAAATTAATGCCAATACTTATTCATACTTAATCATTCCAACAACAAGGATCTGAATTTATTAAAAAAATAAATAATGTTTACTAATTTTAATTACATAACACCTGATGTTTAATAGCATGTGTTTAATACTTGCTATTAATTAGGCGTAAAAATTATACATTATAAAATATGATTTAAAAAATTAAGTACATAATTAAGGTTTGTTTTTTTCTTAACAAATGAATTGCTCTCTCGAATTCAATCAGATTAATCTATTTAACTCCATTAGCAATTGATAAGTTATAATTGTTTACAAAAAAATAATAAAAGAACAATTGTTCAAAATATGTTTCCAATCTGGAATTTTAATGCAAAATAGAAATTTATGAAGTTAACATATTATTACTTAGAACATTTTGCACATGTTTTAATTAAATTTAAAGAAAATTAAAATTATAAAATTACACAATTATACATAAATTATTATAAACTAATCATCAGCACCTAATTTGTCCATATCATCTGCATTGTCAGTGTTCAAACATTCAATTGGCTTACAAAAATGTTCTTCGATTTTTTTCAGTATTTCAAAATCATGACTTCCACTTACAAGATTAATAGCAATACCCTTTTTACCAAAACGACCAGTACGCCCTATTCTGTGTAAATATGTGTCATAATCGGGTTCACGCGTGACAGTTATAGGCAAATCAAAATTGATAACAATTGTAACTTGCTCAATATCAATACCTAAATAATACAATTAAAAATTAATACATATTTAATAAAATCTAGGTATTACTAAATTACCTCTAGACAATACATTTGTAGTAATAAGAACTTTTTCTTTTCCTTCGCGAAAACGATCCAATACATTTATTCTTTGTTGAACAGTAAGTTCTCCGGATAATAAGGCTACAGCATGCCCTTGCTCTGACATTTGGTTAACTAACCATAATGCCATCTTTTTTGTCTAAAATAAAACAATTGTGTTTTTGGTTATTAATAACATATAATTTCAAGAACATAATATTTATTTATTACCTAAAGAATTTAATTTAAAAAAAGTTAGAATCTTAGGAATTCTAATAAATATAAACTAAAACCTAATGAAAATTGAAAATTTCTAAGGCTATACAAAAATAATATTAAATGATACCAAGGATAAAAATAATATTATTGGTCAGCCAAAAAAATTACTTCCGGGGTAGAGGGAGGGGGAATCCATCCTTGTCCTTCCCTACCTAACAGTATTCAAGGATTAAATTATAACAATACACCTATACATATTATTATTATTAGGGCTCAGAAATGTTGCATTTGAATGTTTTTCGTAAACAATTAGCTAAAAATTAGTTTCATACTAATTTATAGTTTTATAGGTTTTAAGTGCATACATTTTAACTTCAAAAAAACTGATAAATGTTAAGTGGCTCAATGCAAAAATTTGTAAAGTATAAAGAAAATTATATCTGAACCAATTTAATTTAAATACATTTTTAGTTAATTGTTAATAGTTCTTTAATTTTAATTCAGGCTTTTCAATTTACACATATATATAATTTTATGTAAACATTTTTCATGCTATTTATTTCTGGAAAATTAAAATTAAACTTTAGGTACTAATATACGTGTTTATTTTACAATTTTATCATATTTCTGAGTATGACTATGGAGGTAAATCAAATCAAATCATCAAAAAATATTATTTAGCTATGGGCATAGTTTCATAAAATATTTGTATTCATGAAAATTTTTATTTAAAAAAAAAAAGACGGACATACTTTGCACAATGGGTGTACTTCGCACGACGGGTGGTATTCTCTTGACGGGCATATTAAATTGTAAAGAAACAATAAATCATTTCTTCAGTAAAACGATTCTGAACAAAGGAAGTTAATAATACAAAAAAAAAAAAATTTCGAAAAATGTCCCAAAATTTTTTTTCACATTGTCAAAATTTTCTTGCGCCAAAATCTTTTTTATAGGATTTTCTATCTATGTTTAAATTTTCATAAAACGTGGATCAAAAAATTATGGTTTCCGAGTCGTTTTAGTCAAATTTTAGGTAGTTTTTTCCAAAAAAAAATTGAA
>JAIPRM010004298.1:0-23325 GCA_025469315.1 Stegophylla sp. TES_Ste_2020 | reverse complement strand
ATAAGTATTTATTATATATATATTATGTTTTTGAATCTTGAATAAGGATAATTTTTAAACTACCTATTATAGATTAAAGTTAAACACAAAAACATTATTTTGAAAAACATAAAATAACATAATTAAATTAAATTAACTTTTTAAAATTTCTTCAATTCCTTTATTCATGTATATTGTATACTTTACTTCCTAAAAAAAACTTGTTTATTCATTTTGATGGCGACTGTTATGACACATCTTCACTATTTGATATTTCGTATTTTTCCGAAAAAGTGATTAAGTTTAACTATTTAGGATATTCTAAAAGAATTGTATGAAATTTAATACATGACATATTCTTTGAAACGTTGTTTTACAATTAAAATTGATCTTATGGTGTCCACAAGATTTCTAAATTCTTACATTGTTTTATTCAATAATTTCATTCCAAAAATTTTAAATCAACAATAAGGCGAAAAACCGGATTAATATGGGACAGACTTAAAAATTAGGGGACAAAAAACGTCCTGAGAGAAGTTTGTCAGGACAACAGGACACAGAGCCGAAATAAAGGACGATCCTGTATAAAACAGGACGCACGGTCACCCTACGTTATTGTAACGTGTTCAACGTGTATGAAGTGTTTAACAGTGTAATCCGAATAGCTACATGATTATAATGAATAATAAAGGAATTATTATTATTCGACCAGACAGGGGTTATATTGTGTCTTGCATCGATGAAAGTGCTTTGGCGCCTCTCGGCATAAACGCCATTACTCTAATATTATCAAGGACGTATCGTCAATACGTTGCAGTATTTATAATAAATGTATACGTATATTATATCGAACTGGCGACAGTTAATTTTTATGTTTTTCGCTTGTCTGGATACATGGCGTCAACAAGGCGTGGACGTATCGTGTACCTGGTGTATTATGGTTGTTCGTGTATAACCATGTAAAACAAATTTAAAATGTTTTTCGTGTAGGTATGTTGAAAAAAAAAAAAAGTGATTTAGATCAAATACAGGTATATTCTTAGCATCAGGTTGTACATGATATACTATCTGAATAACTCGGCTTCGCCCGTGTGTAAAATATTTGTTTTCATATCTATGTTTTAGATTCTGAGAGGTGCAAAAAACTATTATTTAAACAACAATGTTTATTATTGTTATTTTTATGTACTTATACGCTTACGTATTGATAAAATACTTGGAAAATCATGAACAAAAAATTGACCATCGATTTTTCTGAATCAGAATGTGGTCTATATAATTTTAATAACTTTAAATAGGTAATTTTTGGGAATTCTCAATAATAATAAAAATACAATTTGGAGAAAACTACGCAAAATTTGACAAAAACATATTTAAAACTTTTTTTTTTTACTCAAACTGTATGAAAATGTAAATAGAAAAAAACAGCGAGATGAAAAATGTTTTCGCAAAAGAAAACTTTTAACACGATATGTGAAAAAAAATTTTGTAATTTGTTTTTCTTGCACTTGTTTCTCGTAATTATTTATTATTATTATTTTTTTTGTGTTTTCATTTATTATTGGGATATAATAGAAATGGATGAATAAAATATATGTATATATTTTTTTTTGTTATAATTATGAATTTTAAAATGTGTACTTAAAAATGTTGTCTTATATAAACTAATGCTCCGTTCAAAATCGTTTTGTTGAAGAAATAAAAAAAATAAAAAAAAAATCTGTAAAATTTAACACCAAGTCCCTCCCACCCGATGAACGAAGAATACTTATGGTTTCGAAGTAGATGCGCTTTTCGACTATTTCTTTTAAAATTTTTTTCTCCCATATTTTACATCATATGAACGTTAACATCGCAATGGGCTATAACTTCAGTACATATGTTCATCTAATAACTCGATCTTAGAAGGAGAAACTATTGACAGTTTTTTGAAAACTTTGTGGTTATCTAAAATTAACCATGTCTCTACTCATTGTGTCTTTTATAAAAATATGTTTTTGAATATTTAATGGTCATAAATATAAAATAAAAACTAAAATCATTATTGTGCTATTTTAATTAATTTAAAAATGTATTATTAGTAATTATAAAATGAATTAAAAAATATTTTAAACATATTGCCCTTTATTTTTACTTTGGTAGACAATTACATTTTTTCATGTGGTTGGATTTTAGCGAATTTTCGGTATACTAATAAGGACGTAATAATATTATGTTAGAGTCGAAAACCGTTGAAAAAGCTTGTGTAGCAATTCAGCACAGGTTTTACTATATTTTTAATTAGATTTACTAGTTTACAAATTTATACAATAAATAAAATATATCATAAAATATAACCTTAATTCCTTAATAAAATTTAAAAATATTAGGTCTGTAAAACGAAATTTAAAAATCCATTTTCCAACGTATTTTTTAGAATCTTTGCCACACACATACAGATTGTGAATACCTTAATGCAGTGGCGTGCTCAGTTTTTTTGAAAGGGGCCGGGGGAATATTATTTTTGAATTATCATAGTTCCGTGAAGGAGCTTGGCCCCCCACACCCCTTTCTCGTACATTTATATTTTAATTTACATTATTTCCCTGAACAACTTAAAAAAAACCTTCAATCTTCAAGTTTAAAGATTGCATTTTAAATTGAATATAAATTTAAACGATTTATGTTATTTATATGTATGTAATCACCTCAGTGGCGTAGCCAGGAATTTTTGTTGGGGAGGCTGATCAGTTGAATACAATTAATATTAAGATTTTAGAGGCTAATATGTTTATTTTATTGATTAGCTTCCCAAAGGGCGCTAACCTTCATCAATTTTCAAAAAAATATGGGAGATTCTGAGTTGTTTTTTAAGGACAGCTGACTCTCTAAGCCCTTTCTAATTAGCCTATGGTTCCAGATCAAGGAAAAAAACGACACGGAAAAAAATGCTATGCCACTGAGCCACTGTCGTACCACAATCTTCACCCCACCCGCAGGACGAAAATAGGTCGTGTTCTCAACTTGTAGTACGTCACCTATAAAAAGTAACTAATATCTAGTGAGTGATAACAGACAGAAGTCGAGAATGATGACGTTCCAACTAGATACACTATGAGCTATGTGTTTCTACAGTGAACTAGATCCCCGTAGACAATAAAAATTTTTTTTTAAATGATAAACTATTTAAGCACCCACTTTGGAAGTGATTTTCTTTTCATAAAACCTAGTCCATCGTTGAATTTTGAACACAGACATTTTTTGTTTTCGTGTAGATAATAAATTATTAAACAAAAAACATCTAAAGGGAGGGGGAATTAGGATGTCATATCCTAATCCCCCCCCGTGAGCACGCCACTGCCTACATATGCAATTGATAATTCACTCATTTCATGTTACTTAAAAATTTATAAAATGTATACATGGGACTAATATAAGTTTTTAGAGTGCCGTCGAAAATCTCTTACGTACCACCTTTGGCACGTGTACCACTTATTTGTAATCCCTGGTGTGACAGATACTTTTAGCTTTCGTAGAAATGACTGTAAGATGATAATGTGTTTCAACAAAACGTTTTATTTTTGAATCAAACCGTAAACACTGACTGAAACGCGTAGCTGTTTCAAGACGGTTTCGTCTGAAATTACTGCGAATATTAAATTTACGGAGATAAACACGCGTATACCCACGCGTTAAAATTTGAATAACACTAAAATCGATATCCAGTAGGCGACCGAATTCAGGGAAATATATTCGTAGAGCTTTTCCTCCAATTTGAGGTCTATTTATATCATATATATATATATACATGTAGATCTCCGGTAAATTGAAAATAAATGAGACAGAATCAGCGGCGGATTAAGCAATTTGCCGCCTACAAGCAGGACATTATCCGTCGTTTCACTTTCAACTTTATTATTATAATTTTTCTTTTTAAACAAAATATACGAAGAAATACATTTTTAAATAAATTTTAAATTACATAATTCCCTTAGTAGTTGTTTATCCTATAAAATTGTTCACGCGCCGCCACTGCATGTAATACGGCTTACTGAAGAATGGGTTTACAGTAAAAATACCTATTTTAAGCATTGTAGAGCTTAAACAGTCCTTGTTTATTTTATTTATAAAATTATAAATATAAATTATATATATTTATAAATTATATAAATATATAAATTTATATTTATTTATAATAAAAATAAATAGATACAACACCGTTGCACTGTCGCAGTGTCGTAATAAAATCTAACTAATAAGCAAAATAATGTTATATTATGATAAGGAATATGTATAATATTCTTTGTAACAGAATTACGAAAATAAAATATAAAAGCAATGTTTTTCGGCTATCGCCAGGATGTAGAGCCATGATTATAATTAAATCAGCCATTTCCGGGAAAAACATAGTTTTGCTAATAATAAATATTCAATTTGATCACGTTCACCGAAACCATTTCGGTATTCAGTGAGATAATAACCTAATGATTAATATTTATAAATTATAATATAATTTTTTAAATACATTTTTTTAAGTTTGACAAATTTGCCGCTCCAACCATCTGAGACAAATTCGCCGCTCCGATCGCCTGATTACTTTGCCCGTAGGGTAACCCGACGCTGCACAGAATATATTTTCGCATTTTGCCATAATGATTATTCATGACATGATTATTAATTAAAACATATTTGACGTAAATATTTACGTAGTTTTTGGGATAATTTATTGAGAATTTCAAAATATGAATTATTCAAAGCACTCTAATAATTATCACCCAGAAATCTTTTTAAATTGTTATTGGTAATTTTTCCGTGATCCATGCACTTTTCAAGTAGAAATTATTGCCAGAAAAAAGAAACATTATAAGACCATTAGCTTTTTCGATGCTTTCGGTATCAAAAACATCACTTCCACTTCATAATACAGCGTTTCTCACAGTGTGGGGAGAATCCTAATTTTTGGGGAGTCACCAGAAATTTATTTAATTACATAGATTCCTATAAATTTACGTTTTTAATCAAATTCCACTGTCAAAATGATGAAATGGCATATTTGCATACATTTGTAAAATTATATTCATTATAAACCAATTAATTAATAAGTAATAAATGTATTAATCTAATATTTTTTTTTTTTTTTTAAGAACTATTTTTTATCCCATAAAAGTAAATCCGTGGGGGTGACGATAGGTTTTTGAAGAAAAATTAGGGTCGTGGTCTTAAAAAGATTGAGAACCACTGACATAATACATTCATTGTGTCGCTCAGAATCACGTCTTCACCGTTACAGTCCATATTGGTGGCAGTCGAGCTATAACGGTCAATGTGAATAACGAGAAAACTGTGATATTTACTTCCGACAGTGTGGCGGAAATAAATACGATCATCAATACGCGTGATTAAGATGGAGCACCAAATTATTATCGTCGGACGTGGCAGTGCACGTGCCGATAAAAATCGCAAGAATTGCTTCGGTATAATTGATGGTCACCGTCGCCACCAAACCGACGTCATCGATCAACTAGAACAGACACTGGGGATAGTGTGTTCTTAAAATAGTTTTAAGAAATTCGCACAGTGGGCGTTCATTGCTTCTCGGATTTGGGATTTGGAGGGCATGTTAAATTTTAAAGAAATGATAAATGATTTCTCTAATAAAACGACTCAGAGTGGAACTTTAGATTGTAAAAGACAATTTTACTTAAAATTTAATAAAAAAAAATTATTTTATACTGGGTCATACTATTATATCCCATTATATGTTAAAAAATGAGAACTGCAGGAAAAAAGTATTTGAAAAAGTGTTTTTTTTTTCAATTTTTTTTAATTTTCTTTTACAGAAAAAAATTTCTTGTTTAATTGTCTACCTATATTTAAGTTTTCATAATGTTTGTTTTAAAAAGAGATAATTTTCAAGGCGTATTACAAAATTTTAGGCGTTTTTTCCCAAACTTTTGAAAAAAACTATTGAGAATTTCGAAAAATGATCTCTTAAAAGTATCATATAGAGGCAATTGTAATTCATTTAGTTAGTGGTTGAATCTTTTGACAAGTATAACCATAAAAAAAAAAAAAAGTAGTAATAATAAAGAAACGACAAAATATTTTTTTTAATTAGATGATTTTTAGTTGAGCTTTAATTTATTCTAGACAATTTTATTTAAAAATTATAAAGTTTGTTAAAATAACAAAAAAAAAAAAAAGATTTTTCTTTTATCTAGTTGTATATTCTACTATTAACTGATAACAGAAAACATATTTTTTGATGAGAAAAAAATGATGGACAAGTATTTCCATACAAACAGATGTTCACAGAAAAAAAATTAAATAAATAAAAATTTAAATTTAAAATTAAACATGATTGTAAAATTACAAGATTTTTTGCTCCGCTCAGAGTCTGTGAAAACGTAATTTTAGCTGCTTGTAACTTGGTTACCGTTAAATTAACTTGATACAATATTAAAATTACTTTAATGATGACGAAAAATAGCTTAGAAATGACCTAAATTTTTTTTTTTAAATCACGTTTTTCTTTATGAATAATATACTTATGCAGTAACTCATAAAAATGACTATATAATAATTTAGAATTTCAGTGAATTTTTACGATTTATTTAATATTTATACACATCATTTGATGTATTACACAAAACAGTTGAAGTCATAACAATATTAATATTTTCATTTAAATATTATTCCAAATTATCAACACAATATTTTTATTTCAATCACAATCACATACACAATGCCTCAATTTAGATGATAAATACAATATAGGTATGTTAAACGAAAATACAAGCTAATGTCAATACAAAAATAGAATGTTTATACAAACAATTTAAGGATTGGTTTATACGGTATACTGAGCTCGGTAAACTTAATATAGGGCTTAGAGAAACTTTACAAAAATTTATTTTATCGAACACATTTTTTTTATTTTTTACCGTTGTTAATATCATTCAGTTGCGTTTTGTCTAACACTTTTATACTATTATACTTCTCTATAATAAATGCGTGTTACTTAGCAGGCACGTATAGGGGGGGGTTTTAGGGGTTCAAACCCTCCCGAAATTTCTTAATTGCAGCGTTGTTCAGTCATTTTATATATGTACATTGTACGTATAATACTACTATTTTATTACGAACACCCCCCGAAAATTTATTTTGTGTACGTGCCTGTTACTTAGGTAATGCAAAAAAACATACAGTAGATTCTGAATGGAGTGAAGGATCTACAGTGTTTTTGTGATGTTTTTTTTTTTGTAACTACTATCTCATAGAATTAAAGAAATACTTGTCCAAAAAAAGATTCAGCGACTTTTTGTAACAGAATTCCGCTCTGGATCAGTGGTTCCTACACAATGGGAAAGGGGGGGGGTATTAATAGTGATAATAAAATTACAAGAATTTTTTTTTTTTTTGTTAAAATAAGAAATATTAAATTTAATATTATTTACGTTTTTAATCATTATTTCAGTTTTAATATCTATTTATTTGTTCTTATATTTTAATATTATTAATTAGCAAGTTCCTTTAAATCTCGTTTTTAAAATACTCAGAATTTTAGTTGTGTAATATACATAGTAAGAATTTAGTTGTTTTGCATAATTTATTTTTCTGGCTTAGAAAAAAAAAGTCTAAATTTTAATTTACAGGAGGGTAAGATTTTTGAAAATATATAAGTCGGTCACAGAATAAAAAAAAAAAAGGTTGAAAACCAATGTTCTAGGTCTAGATGATACTTTAAAATGGCAATTTTTCAAAATTTACGATTAGTTTTCGAAATTTGGGATAAACTACTAAAAATTTGATAAAAGCGCTTATAACACATTTTCTTTTAATCCAAATTTGATAAACATTTAAATTTAGATAGAATTGATGAATTTTTATTTTTTTTAATGTGAAAACGCACTGATTAAATAGTGTGATGTAAAACTGGCCGTGTACAAAATATTCTTCTTATAATATAAAATACCTAACTTAATTTGAAGGAGAAACAAAGAATACCCATAGTGCGAAATACATCTGACTATTATTTTTGTAATTTTACTTTTAGCGAAATAACTCTGAGCAATAAAATAATATAATTGCGTGTAATAGGAATGTAAGAGAGACAGTGTGTTACAAACGTAGATATAAAGTGACTTTTTTACATTCCCTACTCGTCTCGCAAGTATTTGATATCTGACAGATAAAATTTATATTGAATTCGTTACAAAATCGAAACGTATCGGCGAGTAATCACGAAGAAAAAAAAAAGATTAGCGGGAAGGTATGTTAATCGACATACAGGGTGATTTTTTTTATTGACGTTCAACTCCTCCTTAACCCTATAATACGAATAAATTTCAACTTATACTGCGTACGACGAAAAAATAAAAAAATAACAATGTTAAAGGTACCAGGAATTCGGAAAAATACGCTGACATACACTTCCACAAACGTGACGGATCAGACGTTTCTCTACCCTTTTTTCATTTGTGTACTCTCACCCGTGTTTTATGCAGTCCTTTCTACACATACATTTTTTGTTTTTTTTTCATGCAAACAAACATTGTACAATTCGAAACGTAAATACCAAAGAACGAATTTGTATTTCACCCTTCAGTAAAGTCTGCGCTGGAATTAACTAAAAATACTCCTTCTGTCAAACCAATATTAAACATTTAAGTGTCACAATTTTCAAAAAAAAAAAAAAAATACGTAGATACAAATCTATTTATGTACTTAATTATTATAATTTTATAAATTTGAATTTAGTTTTATTTATGTTTTAATGAGTGGATGCCAATTATGTTTCTTTAAACTACCATGTATGTTATTATAATTATAATATTTTTTTAGAATGGTTGGAATAAAACTTCACAAGCCTACAGGAAATCTCGTTCTTATCATTATGAAATTAAATAAAAAATAATCTGATACCCAGAACCAAATTTTTACATATTCAAATAACTGATGAATACCTATTAATAGTGAACCGGAACCAGAACCTTAGAAAAAAAAAAAAAAAAAAAAACGATAAATCATTTCTTCAATAAAATGATTCTGAACAGAGCTTCAATTAATACACATTAATAATTATCAGTTTTGAAGAATTTAACTTAAATGTTGAACTACAAATTATTTTGTTACATACAAAATTTACCAAAAACGAAATAACTGATTTTCAAATATTCACATACATCTAATGAATACTCCACAAATAATTTTAAATGGCAATATAATATAAACATCGTCATAAAATAAAATAAAGTGGCTCTAATTATCTTGAATCAACATTTATGCACTATAACGCAATTTGTATTAATGTTCATTAAGTATTATTAGAGGAAGATTGATCGTTTCTTTAAAATTCTACATATCCACTAAGAGTATCTGATCCTAGGAGGGATGAATACCCGTAATACGAAGTATAACCGGCCATTTTTTCTAAAAATTTAACACAACCACCAAGTCCCAGCCGAGGAGCAACAAAGAATACGCATGATGTGAGTAAGCCGCAAGTATTTTTTATTATATCAACATTATATCATAAATGGATTTGCTTAGTTTCTGCACTGAACTTATCGATTCGAAAAATAATTACAGTAGATGTATTTTGTAATTTTGTTTCATTCTCTGTACGATTATACAATAATAATCCGAGAAAATATTTACATTAAATATTGATGACTCGACGTGAGAAGAGGAGAAAGAGATGGAAAAGAGGGGATTGAACGGGACAAAGTTTATTTATTAAATGTTTTCCCCTGACCCGTGGCCGTAACCAACCACTCGCTGCTATTCGAGTGCCATAATTGAATTACGTGGTGCAAAATAACATAAAAACGTTACGCTCGAAACTCGCTCGTGACGATAGTTATTGTAATTGCATTTAAAGGGTACAAAATATTTGAAAACAGTTCTTCGAATTTAATTTTCGGTCAACGACAATACTTTATCGGGACGAAACGCCATTCGATAATAAGAACTGATGAAAACGAATAAGAGTTAATCCAGGATTACTCGTATAGATAGTGAAATGCGATTAAAATGTACAGTGAAACTTCTAGAAAAAATAATAAAACAAAAGAAAAAACAATGTGAAAACGTGAAATTCTTTGATTGGCTCAGAATCTAAAATAATGAAAACGGTTCAAGACGACATTACATGGACCGAAAAATTGTCAACACAATTTTTCTGCTTGTTCAAACAATTAATTAAACCTCATAAATTTTCTACCGATGCCTCGACGTTTGTGGTAAGGTTCCGTATTTGATAGCCTTTTGTCTAAACTTCAATACTAGTCGTATTGACAATACATGTTCTTAAGCATTTATTTTTAGATTCTGAACGTTCTGAACGAAGTGTTTTTACAATGATGTTTATTTATTTTTTTTTTTATTTTTTTTTTTTTGTGTACAACTTTTCGTAAAGAAATACTTGTCCAAAAGTTTTGATCAATAACTTTTTCAAACCGAATTTTCCTCTAGATCAGGGGTCGGCAACCTTTTTAACCCCGCGGGCCATATTTTTATACATTTTTCATCGAGGGCCACATGACAAGATAAAAGAGAAAATTAAATATAATATACCTATATACCTATATACCTACTTACCTAGCATTAAAATTTTTATATATTCTATCAAAATTCGTAATATGAGTTCTGAGTATTCAGTTATTTTAGTTTTTATTTCAAATCAAAAAAGTATGAGAGAGACAATTAAAAGAAAATATTTTTAAAAAATTTTTACAAAATCTTAAAATAAAATAAAGAAAATTTAAAAATATAAAATTAAAAAGGCATGTAGTTAATATAATTGATTTGTTGATATCAAATTTCAAACTTTTATTAAAAATTTGAAAAATAGTACGTAAATATCTACACTAGTGGTTAGCCACTAATAATGTGTAAACGGTGATTACTGTTTCTTTACTTAATGGCCCAGAATGACTACTTATTTATGTAAATACTACTATCACAATTCACATAATTTGATGCAAATAGCCTGATATGTTTGAACTTGAATTTAGAAAAACCGTCTAAAAAATAAAGGATTTCGAAAATATTCTCTTTTTAGAAATATCCTTTTAGACTTCGATGACGTCTGTTTGTAAACTATTGTAAACTTCATTAATTGTGTCCACGATAAATAGATTATTATCATGGAGTATGGACTACGTTATGGGTAAAAATATACAAATCATAATGAATCATCGTGAAAGTTTAACAACTTTTTGCGGGCCACTCAAAATAGCTTCGAGGGCCGCGGGTTGCCTACCACTGGTTTAAAGCAAAGACGGAAAATGCTTTTGAAAACGATTTGGAAAAACGGTATTAAACTGAAATAAAAATAATATCATATATATATATATATATATTAGCTATTATAGGAAAAGTAATTTGTTAAAATATATAAATAATGCATTATTAAATTGTATTAATAACTGGATATCCACATTTAAAATAATAAATAAAATAAAGGTGTTTTACGGTGTATTATATGTTTTTAATTTAATATGGGTATTAAAAATAGATATACTTTAAAATTATATGTTTTTTATTGAAGGTAATTTGAAGGAATTAAAAATCCAAAACTAATTTTTAAAAAACTTTTATCACAAACGATTTATAAAAATAATATTTTATGAACGTTTATCAAAAACGTTGAAAAACGTTAAACAAAAACAATACTTTACAAGTTGATAAACAAAAACAAAAACAAAAAACAATAAAAAACAACGTTTTCCGTTCCTGTTTTAAAGTAATGTATTTACCTCATACCTGTAAATGGTCTGTTTGCGATTCGTCGACGTTCCAATGTCGCCGGCACTGTATTTTGTTTTTGTTTTTCTGCGTCGTTCCATCCACCGAATTATTATTTATTTACATTTACATTTATATCTAAAAGTACTAGAAATATGACATTTTCACCCTTTATCAGCAAATGCATAATAATATAGACTGAAATAATGTTAAAAAAAAAATCAACCATTTTTGGAAAACATAATTTGGAAATATGACCTTTTTTTTATAATAGAATAACACCTTACTCAAAACTCATGTATTATATGAATAATGGCCCTGAAAAAATCTCAAAAATCTTTATTCAAGTCTTTTTTGTACTCGTTCAAAATTAGAATATATGAATAAGACCGTTTTTTTTTTCAGTCAAAACCTCATAAATATTTTATTCTTAATCTATAAGATATTTTGTTTTGTCAATAGATTCATCATATGTTTTTCTAGCCGTGGTTGAATTTTTTTAAAGTTGACGTAATGAAAATTGTTTACAAGCGATAAAGTTAGAATTACGACGCAAATTACTGTTGATCAAAATAATGACAAATTTCGTTTGTCCTATTCATTATTATTTCATGACATATTAATTTATTGTTTTTATTTATTATTATTTAAATTATTGTGTTCGCATTTTTATTAAAAACAGTCAAGTTTTAGTTATAATAAGAGCTTTAAATTTGAAAACGCGTTAAAATATATGAATCTCTCGAATTGACTTATTTTTTCATGGATTGTTTTGTTATGAAATTATCAAACATTATTATTATTATTATTATTATCATCGTACATACGTCATATTTTATTTTCAATATGGGAAACGCAGCTAAGAAAACGTGACTTGGTGGATCATTATAGAATTACTGAAAGTAGGATAGATTGTATTATTATAATCTTTACATTAATCGGTCAGAATATTTTAATCTATCATTTTTTTTTCAAGAATGCGTGAAGGATTTTGATAATCTTTAACTAATAACACACACATACACCTTTCTCCCCAAAAATATTCAAAATATTCCTGGTTACGACCACTTGTACTCAAGAAACAACTCTATAAATGTAGAACTAGTCGTATGTTTTATGTACTTAATTTTTAGTTAAACATTTAAGATCAATGTGTGTGTATCATAATATGAAAGTTCACTGTTCAGTGTACAAACACACAAAAATGAAATAATATTGTTATTTAGTGGAATTTTGAGCACTTGGCGAACTACATAGTTTATATTATTATTATTAATATCTTATTATAATTAATAGGCACCTATCAGAGTTGACTTATTACATTTCAGTTCTATATTTTGACTTGATTGAGTGTTTTCAAATTCCTAATTAATTATTTTATCAATAATAAAAAAAAATTTTTTTTTTGGTAGTAAAAATATGTCTTTTCCATTTTTTAGTACCAAAACCAAAAGAAATATTTATTGTTACATTTTTGGTTGTAACCAGGGATGTACATTGTATAATATTGCATTATACAAGCGTATTTATACAGCATGTATAAATAATATAATTTAGAGAAAAAACATAAGTTGAAAGTTGTCGAAGAATATTATAAAAAAAAAAAAAACGCAATTTATCTTTATATTATTGTAACTGATAGATAACAGTGTTAATGATTAAATTAAGACTCAAGGTAAAAATGGTAAACCAAAAAAAGTTATTAATTTAAGTTAAATTGTTATGTGTTTCTACTTCTTTATTATCATGTCAATTAGGTACTTAACTTTTCTAAAAAGAAAAAACACAAGTGATTATTGAATTTTTTCGTTATTTGATATTGATAATACATTTTTTTTATTTTTCTGAAAATAATTACCAAGTCAGTTTTATGAATTAAAAATGTTAAAAATTGAGAATTCTTCAAATAAGTTTCAGAGAGTTATTAATTTATGTTTAATTTTCAGTTATTACCATTTCAATATCATGTTATGGTGTAAAATATATATAATATTATATATGTGTATATTATTTTGTACATTTCATATTATATATAATAGAATGATATGTGGTACAGTAAAGGTTTCCATATTATCAAAGTTCTGTCTTAGATTCTGTATTATGGACTTTTATGATTTTGTGTATCTATAAATGAAAATTTCCTTGTATGACAAGTCGCTCACTAAATCACCTGTTACGTCAATTATTATCATGAGTCATGAGTCACGTTACACTTAGGTGGACGTCAGGCCCAAGAAACTCGAGTACTTCAGTATTTATTTTAGAATTATTGTAAAACGCTCATTACCATTGGTGGTGTGTTATCATAATATTTTATTACAATTTCCAAACAAATTTATTATAGCTAGGTCATTGTACACTTTAGACCGATTAATTTAAAAGAACCCATCCTAATATTTTAACTCGACCAAATTTCGCTATAGTTGTATTATATTGTACAAATTGAATATTGTACACGGCTATGTGTCATGAAGTATACTTACTAACTATTATACGACTAAAAACCGAAGGCCATTTGAAGGCTAACCATTACCACCACATGTGCCTCTAGCGAAGATGACCGCAAGCTCATTCGCCGCGCCGTTGGCATTCGTTCGGTCGCCCTGTCCATTAACTACGACCACCAATATCACCGAATCATTTATTCGGTGCATTCGGTTTCCATGTTCGTATAGTCCAATGATTCTCAACCTTTTTAAAGTCACCGCCTCCCTTAGGAGCAAAACAACTTTCAACGCCCCCCTTAAAAAAAAAAAAAAAATTAAAATGTAGTACTATATTTGAAAAGTTTATAACTGAAAACTTAATAGAAAGTATATGTATTCATAAAACTGGGTTGGCTTTGCATACCTCATTAGTTCAATGTTCAATCAATTCAAATTCAGATCAGAAAAAATATAATTACAAATAAGTCATGGAACGTCGTTCAGTGGAGTATCTGTGTTTCAGTTTTTATTTTACTCCAATATTTAGGCCTAAGTGTAAATATATATTATGTTCGACACCACCATATCACACAAGGATTGTTCATCCCCTCCCCATATCGCCCATAACATATTCATCCCCCTCAGAACCTCTTCACCGCCCACTGGGATATAATATAGGATTTTTATAACGTAGTGAAAACCAGGGATGCATGCAAAAAACACTCGGAAATGTCTTATAAATATTGCTAAAATGACCGAAGAAATGAAATTAACTACGGAAATAATAATATTAGTATAAATTGTTGGTATAAATTAAACAGTGAAATTTCCACGTTAGTGAATTCATTATAATGGTATTATGCAATGGTTTCGTTTAAATATAAGTATTATTTATAATTATTATTTTAAATAATATATTCCTTTTTTTCCCCCCAATATCAAAAGATTTAAAAAAATTCAGTTGAACATTCTGAATCAAATCTCTGGTTAAATACGTTTTTGAGGTAAGATTAACTACTTATTATACAAAATGGACAAATCAAGTGCCGTCAACTCATGTGGAACGAATTACCGTTGTCTGGAGTAAAAAAAAAAAAGCTTAAAGTATACAAAAATCATTTTAATTTTATAAAACTAAACTAATATTCGTAAAAATGATGTACGACATAAATTTAAAATAAAATATCACAAAAATTCAAAACAAAAAAGCCGGATATACTTAGCACAATTATTAGTATTCTTCGCTCCTCGGGTGGGTGTATTGAATTATAAAGAAACAATAAATAATTTCTTCAATAAAATTGTTCTCAATGGAGCTTCAGTTTATATAAGAATAAGAAAATGCTATTTAAAAACTATAAAGTTTATTGATATTACAAAAAAATTATTTTGTCTTAGACAGGTTTACTTTTCACTACTAACCAAAAACAAGAAAAGAGTGTTTGGTGTGAAAAAAGCTTTAGAGAAAAATGCACCCAAAACATTTTTTTTTTTTTTTGATTTTCAAAATCTTCTTCAACCAAAATATTCTTCATATTATTTCTTATCTATATTATAATGTTCATCAAGGTTGGATTGAAAAAAAAGTTAAAAAACTTTTTATTAAACTTTTTTAATTTTTACGGCGTTTTTGTTCAATTTTTGATGATTTTTCCTAAATTTTGAAAGAGTACCTCCTTAAGGAAAATTTCGATTCAAAAAATGGTTAGTCGAAACTTTTGTTCAAGTATTTCTATGCGAAAAAATTACTCATGAAAAAAAAAAAAAGTAAATAAAAATAAACATCATTATTCATTATAAAAACACTAGTTTCTTCGAAATACTCTGAATCTAAAAATAAAAATAAATTAAAGTTTCATATTCTCAATCGATATACCGAGAACGACATTTGAAAACTATCGAAATTTCATATTATCTGTTGATAGTAACTTATAACTTCACGTTTTAGCAACCCTTCGTGCCACCGGTGCCAGTGGTGTCCTCAGCAGGCCCGATGAGAGGGTAGGGCAGCCTGGGCTGTAGCCATGGGGCCCGGGGCCACGAAGAGGGCCCAGATCTTTCCAAAAAAAAAAAAACCAAGCCCTATATTTACCTAATTATCACTTTAATAGAAAAATTATTTTTAATTAATAAATTCATAATTTTACTTTAAAAAAAAGACGGATATACTTCGCACGATGGGTGTTCTTTGCACGACGGGTGGGATTCTCTTGACGGGTGTATTGAATGTTAAAGAAACGATAATTCATTTCTTCAATAAAACGATTCTGAACGAGAGAAGTTAATAATATAAAAAATAAATGAGAAAAAAAAAATGTTAGAAAAATGTTCAAAATTTTTTTTTTACATTTTCAAAATTTTCTTGCGCCAAAATCTTTTTTATATTATTTTCTATCTATGTTTAAATGTTCATATAGTTCGAATCAAAAAATGATGGTTTCCGAATCGTTTTTGTCAAATTTTGGGTAGTTTTTCCAAAAAAAAAAAAAAATTGAAGAATTGAGAAATTCAAAAAATTACCTCTCTAAAGTACAATCTAGAGGCAAATCCGATTTCAAAAAGCTACTGATCGAAATTTTTGGACATGTATTTCTATACAAAAATT
Organism: Stegophylla sp. TES_Ste_2020; assembly: GCA_025469315.1. NCBI lineage: Eukaryota > Metazoa > Arthropoda > Insecta > Hemiptera > Aphididae > Stegophylla > Stegophylla sp. TES_Ste_2020. The sequence goes on along the minus strand of JAIPRM010004298.1, from coordinate 6,585 downwards.
TGTACACAAAAAAAAAATAAAAAAAAATAAATATCATTGTAAAAACACTAGCTTCTTCTCTTCGTTCAGAATCTAAAATTAAATGCTGGACATAGGTAAGTATTAATTTTGCAAACAAACTTCACAAAATCAATCTGTTGTTGTACAATTTGTTTTCAATGAGTAAAAAATTAGTTATTTAATATTTTGAGAGTGTAGACTACGCGAAAAATCAATGTAGATTATATTTTTTTAATAATAACATAATAATCACTTTATTCCATGTTATATGATTTTTCCTTATTATATATACATACACATTTTAAATGACAACGCTGGGTGTACTGTAGTAGTAGTAAGTTTAGTATTTGATATAGGTAGGGGGCCTGGATTAGTTTTTGTCCCTGGGGCCCTTGATTTCTCTCCACGGTCCTGGTCCTCAGGTGTAACACTGAATCTAAACATTGGCTTTGAACTCAGAACATCATGATATTCCGTGTCTACCAGCGGTTTTCAAGGCCGATATAATATATACATAAATTGTATATAACTAGTCAAGTAACATATTATTATTATTATGGTCGACGGTGATCGATCACGTGAACCATCAAACTTCGAACGGAAATTAATATTGGCCAACAGTGGACAAAAATTAATATGGTCACACGCAGTGTACGTAGATATGTCAATAATTGGTTAATCGCTATTTTGTTTTTTAAGCAAGTCGAAACTCGCGTGAAATATTTTTACGAGCACTAAACGTATTCAACAAAAGCGTTTTAGACGTTTTAAACGTGCCAATGGATCAGCTGATCAGCTATTTCCGTTCATTATTGAATACCCAAATTAAATTTTAAATTCTGAACGAAGTGAAGAAGCAAGTGTTTTTACAATGATTTTTATTTTTTTCTTCTTCTTTTTTTTCTGTTAACACTTTTTCGTACTTGTACAGATATACTTGTCCAAAAGTTTCGATCAGTAACTTTTTGAAACCGGATTTGCCTCTACTTGGTACTTTAGAGAGGTCATTTTTTGAACTTCTCAATTATTTATTACATATATATATATATATATATATATATTTTTTTTTTTAAAAAATTAACAAAATTTGACCAAAAAGACTCGGAAATCATCATTTTTTAATCCGAACTTTATGAAAATTTAAACATAGATAGACAATAATATAAGAAAGATTTTGGCGTAAGAATATTTTAAAAATGTAAAAAGAAAATTTAGGATATTTTTCTAAAATTTTTTTTTCTCATTAAATTTTTTTTTCCTTTATTTTAGATTCTGAATGAAGTGAAGAAGCTAGTATTTTTACAATTATGTTTTTTTTTTTTTTTCTGTGTACAACTTTTCGTATAGAAATACTAGTCCAAAAGTTTCGATCAATAATTTTTTGAAACCGGATTTGCTTTTAGATTGTACTTTAAAGAGGTCATTTTTTGAATTTCTCAATTCTTCAATTTCTTTTTGGAAAAAACTACCCAAAATTTGACAAAAATGACTCGGAAACCATCATTTTTTGATCCGAATTTTATAAAAATTTAAACGTAGATAGAAAATCCTATAAAAAAGATTTTGGCGTAAGAAAATTTTGAAAATATGAAAAAAAATTTTGGACATTTTTTGAAAATTTTTTTATTTTCTTAAATTATTAACTTCTTTTGTTCAGAATCGTTTTATTGAAGAAATGATTTATCGTTTCTTTAAAATTTAATACGCCCGTCAAGAGAATACCACCCGTCGTGCGAAGTACACCCATCGTGCGAAGTATGTTCGGCTTTTTTTTCTTATTTTTTTTCTGTGTACAACTTTCCGTATGAAAAATACTTGTCCAAAAGTTTCGATCAGTAACTTTTTGAAACCGGATTTTTCTCTAAATGATACTTTAAAGAGGTCATTTTTTGAATTTCTCAATTCTTCAATTTTTTTTTGGAAAAAACTACCCAAAATTTGACAAAAATGACTCGGAAACCATCATTTTTTGATCCGAACTATATGAAAATTTAAACATAGATAGAAAATAATATGAGAAAGATTTTGGTACAAGAAAATTTTGAAAATGTGAAAAACAAATTTTGGATATTTTTCCAACATTTTTTTTTCTCATTTATTTTTTATATTATTAACTTCTTTAGTTCGGAATTGTTTTATTGAAGAAATGATTTATAGTTTCTTTAAAATTCAATACACCCGTCAAGAAAATCCCACCCGTCGTGCAAAGAACACCAATCGTTTGAAGTATGTCCGGCTTTTTTTTTTAATATATTGATCAGTTTTATACAAAGTTTTATAAAGTACCTACTCAAATTATGTTTTGTTGTTATTCAATGTAAACAAACCATATGAAAAACACAAGAGGTTAAAATATCGCATTAAATTATTGTGTTTACATTTACAGTAATATTTTTACGCTTCGAAATTAATAACAGAGTTTGTTTTTTATATTATTCGAGGTGTTGTGAATTGATGAATACGATGCACGCAATTGATTCGGCGGTATAAATGCATATTAAATAAAAAAACGTAAACAGCATATTATTCGTGCGCATAGTGTTGTCAAAATGACGTCACACCGAAGAAGAAAATATCGCTTTTATTATGTCCTAACTCAATATTACACGGCACTCACGTTGCAGTATTGGTAAGTATATTACACGTCTACACGTTAATATAGCTTAGTAGCCGTGTCAGATTAAGAAGGTTTAATTCGGGGCTTAACGATAACAAAATGATAAACCAAAACATGTTTTCAAAGAATAAATGCTAATGTGTGTGTGTGTGTGTGTGTGTGTGAACTTACGACCTTGAATTCGCAATATTTTTTAAACAAACTAAGTGATTTTAGATTTTAGCTAGTGTTTTTACAATGATGTTTATTTATTTCTTTTTGTTCTTCTGTATACAACTTTTCGTATGGAAATACTTGTCCAAAAGTTTCGACCAGCAACTTTTTGAAACCGGATTTGCCTCTAGATGGTACTTTAAAGAGATCATTTTTTGAATTTTTCATTTCTTCAATTTTTTATTTTGGAATAATCTACCCAAAATATGACAAAAACGACTCGGAAACCATCATTTTTTGATCCGAACTATATGAAAATTTAAACATAGATAGAAAATAATATAAGGAAGATTTTGGCGCGAGAAAATTTTGGACATTTTTCTAACATTTTTTTTCTCATATTTTATTTTTTATATTATTAGCTTCCCTCGTTCAGAATCGTTTTATTGAAGAAATGATTTATCGTTTCTTTAAAATTCAATACACCCTTCAAGAGTATACCATCCAATGTGCGAAGAACACCCCGACGAGCGAAGTGCACACTTTTTTATTATCATTTCGAAATTTTTTCAGAAATATTGAATTTCCTTTATAGGTGCATTAAGTCACGCTTAGTTGTGTGGGTAATAATAACATAATATAAAAAATTAAACAAAATTTATGAACTTAAAAAATTTATACGTATAGTCTAAGTATAGTACATATATCATATTATTATGACGTATAAGATAATAAAATATGACGTACTCTTTATTTATGTTTCAATTTGCATTGTATATCATACGTTCATACGTGATTGATTACACAAAATAACACATAAATCGTAATAAAAATCACATTTACGAATATTTACTATTCGATTTTTCCATACGGTTTGTTTATTCGTATCGATTTTAGCAATGTTTGCAGTTTGTATTAAACTAGTTTTGCGCACTCAAAGCCAATAAATACGTTTCCGTTTATCATTGATAATAATTAATATCCACACTAATATCAAACGTATTGATAAATAATTAAATTATACGCTTAGTATATTATATTATTATGTCACTCACTTATATTGAATTTCAATTAGACGCTTACTCAAATCCCATTAGGTGTGACGCAATTTAAGTACATTTTCCACGCACAGTTAATTTATAAAAAATAAAAATATATATATATATTGTATAAACCATACAATTGACCTTGAATGACTATTTTAGATTCTAAACGAAGTGAAGAAGCTATAGTTTTCTTCTTCTTTTTTTTTTCTGTTAACACTTTTTCGTATAGATATACATGTCCAAAAGTTTTGTTCCGTAACTTTTTCAAACCGGATTTACCTCTAGTGGGTACATTAGAGAGGTCATTTTTTGAATTTCTCAATTATTTATTATATATATATTTTATTTTTTTGAAAAACAACTAACAGAATTTGACAAAAAAGACTCGGAAATCATCATTTTTTGATCCGAACTTTATGAAAATTTAAATATAGATAGACAAAAATATAAGAAAAATTTTGGCGTAAGAAAATTTTGAAAATGTGAAAATAAAATTTTGGATATTTTTCTAATATTTTTTTTTCTCATTAAATTTTTTCCCTCTTTATTTGATAAAAAAAGTAAAGTAAAGTAAAGTAAAGGAAAGTAAAGTATAGACAAGAAAGCCTGACATACTTCCCACTACGGATATTCTTCGCTCTTCGGGTCTGATACTCTTTGTGAGTGTGTTGAAAGTGACGACTATTATTGTTCTTTATATTATTAACTTCTTTCGTTTAGAATCGTCTTATTCAAGAAATGATTAATCGTTTTTATAAAATTATACACACCCTCCAAGAGTATCTGACCCGAAGAGCGAAGAATATCATCCGTGGTTCGAAGTATGTCCGGCTTTTTTGTCTATACATTACTTTACTTTCCTTTTTATTTTTTTTTTTGCTTAGAAATGAAGAAAAAGCTATTAAAGGAAGCTTAAATGTGTATTTTATTTTACTGATTTACCTAATGTAAAATTTCAAATTGCATCATAACTTACAGCTTTAGACTTCCTTCCTCTAATTTCATCTCCCATTTCTAATAACACATAAAATTTTGAGTTAATAAAATACGTACATTTTACAGTATGATAAAATGATTATAAGCAGGAAACGGATTTTAATTTTGTATGAAAGTAAAAATATTTTAATATGTATATTTGTTTATTACGTAATAAATATTAATTGATAATATTGAAATATTTAAATTGAAAACTTGATTGAAACTTAATATAAGTGTCGTATAAAATACAAATTATAATTTAAAGAATGAAACACAAATAATACAAATTGGTTGCATTTATCCAATTCTTCAAAACAAAACAAAAGTGGTATATATGGTTCAGTCTGATGCGGATTTAAGACCTGTGAACTATGCGGCCTCAAAGAACAGTAAAATTTGGATAAGTGGTGAAATTTCATTGAATTTATTTATTTTGTTTTAATGTTGTAAGAAGCATAATTTTAGATTTTGAGTGAAGTGTAGAACTCTAGTTCCTTAACAATAATTTTTTTCCTTTTTATTGAAACACTTTTTCCTTATGGAAATACTAGTACAAAAGTTTTTACAACAATTTTTCAGCTAATAAATCGGCTTGGTCGGTGGTACTTTAGAGAGGTCATTTCTCAAAATTTGAAGTACTTTTCCAAAAACGAGGAAAAATTACCGAAAATTCGAGTAAAAACAGCAAAGTGTGCTGAAATTTTCATCAACAATAATGTAGTATGAACAGGTAAAGAATTTCAAAAGTTTGGTCACATAAATATAGAAATATTCAGAACTATTTCGTATTTTTCATTGTAAAATACTTAAATAAACACGAACATGTTTCAATAATAAAGAATATAAGTATTTATTTGTAAAATATTTAATTATTTGTATAATGTTTCAAAAATTATTAAAAGTATTTAAAATAAAATGTGCATCAAATTATCCTAAATCTAATAAAATGTACTCATCTGTTAATCAGTTTCCGGTGTTTGAACAATCTAAAAATATTTATTTAAATTAAAATCCATTCCCCTTAGACTCATAAGCCACAATAAATAGGAAATATTAGGTATGTGGGGGACTGCTGATCTATGAACTACATCATATTTGAATATGACTTAAATTATGTTAATTATTAAATCATGGTGAGTGATCACGTGCAATATCTGATAATTATTCACAGACATCTGTGCATCGATTACGTGTTGTATTAAAGGCATATATTTTAAGATTTCGAGCGGAGCGAAGAAGGTAGGATTTTTACAATGGTATTAATTTTATTTTTCGAGTGTTCACGATTTTTTATAGAAATACTTGACTGAAAGTTTTGATCAGCAACTTTTTAAATCAGAATATTTTTCTCAATTAATATGTACTTTAGGGAAATCTTTTTTCAAAATTCTCAATTGTTTTTCAAAAATTTGGGAAAAACTTCGGAGACTTTGACAAAAACGCCTTTATTATTATCATTTTAGATTCTGAACGAAATGAAGAAGCTAGTGTTTTTACAATGATTTTTTTTTTCTGTGTACAACTTTTCGTATAGAAATACTTGTCCAAAAGTTTCGGTCAATAACTTTTTGAAACCCCATTTGCCTCTAGATTATACTTTAAAAAGGTCATTTTTTGAATTTCTCAATTCTTCAATGTTTTTTTTGGAAAAAACTACCCAAAACTTGACAAAAACTACTCGAAAACCATCATTTTTTGATCAGAATTTTATGAAAATTTAAACATAGATAGAAAATCCTATAAAAAAGATTTTGGCGCAAGAAAATTTTGAAAATGTGAAAAAAAATTTTG
>JAIPRM010004297.1:0-23325 GCA_025469315.1 Stegophylla sp. TES_Ste_2020 | reverse complement strand
TATCTATTGGTTCTTTAAAATTTAACATGCCTACAAATTCCACCCAAGGATCGAACAAAGCCCATGGTGATAAATATGTCCAGCTTTTTCATAATACATTTATTTATCTACATTTTATTGTATTTCAATTTCACCGCAAGTGTGGTAAGCGATCGCGTTAAAAAAAATATCGTATTTTTCAGTCAATTAAATAATTTTATATAATTTTGTGTTGTGAGGTTGATGTAACAGGGGGTGCTCGAGCACCCATATAGCCCCCCTCTAAATCCGCGCCTGGATGACGGGATGGGTTACAACTTACTACTACACAACAGCAGTCTGCGGCCGCCGCGTGTACGCACAAAGCCTACGCGATAACGATAATGTACGCCGCCGCCGCCGCCACCGTAAGGTACACGCGCGGTCTCTCACAGAGAGAAGAGACGAGAAATAAAAGTCGTATTGTACACGTGTGTGCCCCGTCGGGTTATTATGGCGTTGTGTATTATAGCGTAAACAGACCACGCGCCGCACAGGTATATTTCCGAGACATAAACGTCGATATAATAATATTATATAAATATAGAGTAAACGTGGGCGCAGTGGAATAAAAAAAAAAGAATAAAAAAGTCTTATAGCCGGCTCGGCCTCCTGGTTTATCTCGCCCCTCTCCCGGACTGCGGCGTTTTCCTCGAGCCCGTCGCATCCCTACACTACCTACACGTACACTATAATATACGAAGTCGTGTACACATACATATATATATATATATGCATCGACTCCCGTGTTACGCGATGTTGTTGTTGTATTAATTTATTATTTTTAATAAACATTTTTCCGCGACCCCGCACAGACCGCCGCCGCCGCCGCCGCCGCTGCTATAAGCTCTACAGCCTCTACGACAGTGGTTCCCAAACCGGTGGGCAATTCCCCCCTAAGGGGGAATTAAGATACTGCACAGTAGGAAATTCTGTGATGATGAAATAACGAGCATTTTTTTTTTTTTTTTTTGTTGATTTATTTTAAAAAAAATTAATTTTAAATCTAATTCAATTATTTAAAATTTATGTTTTTGCTTTTATATTTAATATTATGAGTTAGTAAGTTAACTAATATCTAATAAATAAAATAATGAAAATAAAAATGCATTAATTGTAGAAAAATACGTATACTTATAGGTAATTATTTTGTATAATTTATTTGTATGGCTAACAAAAAAAAAAAAAAAAAGATCAAAACTCTTTTCGTATCGGAATTTTGAAAAATTACAAGGGAGGAATGAAATGAAAAAAATGTTGGGAACCACTGCTCTACGCGTATAGGAAAATATGTACGAGAACGCGACGACGACTACGACAGGAGAAGTACTGCTGCGAGGGAACCGTGTAATATGATTATTGTCGATTTTTTTTTCTCGCCGCGTCGATCGTCAAGCGAGTAATCCGATTTATCGGCAAATCGTCGGAGACGCGACTATAAATTATAATTCATTACGTCTGAAGATTCAAATAACCCCTCGTCTCTTATAAATATTGTATATTATTATTCGTCGGTTAAAAATAATTATATTATTCGTCGAAACGCGTTATTTTATTTTTATTCGTCATACACGTGCTCTGAATACGGATGTTGAGATAATAAATGTGTTTTACAAATCAAATTTATTCTCGAATTATCAAAATATATAAAAATAAAAATTATTCAATTTCAAATATTGCACGTGATCCTGAAATGATCACAAATCGGAATCTATATATATTTCATAACTCAGTTTTGTAATATCGCAATTTTCAACTATACAAGTACAATCAAATGCAATGACATACCTATGTACGTTGTAAGAACGTGTTTTCCAAACTAATGACATTTTTAACCAGTGCAATCATAACAGTATTAAATTGCACCGTACGTTACTATTATTTACGTAAGTACTTAAATATTTTCATACTGACATAACGTTCAGTGAATGTGTTCTTGTAAATTTAACTGATATGTTTATTTAATTCACAAAAACTTCGTGGATTTTATCTGCGTTTTCGAGATACTTTAGATAATTTTCAAATTTACCCATTTCGAGTAACCATAAAATTCGCATGCAAAAGGAGTATAAACGTATGTTAACTGTAATGTAATCGTTTTTATTTATTTTTTTTTTTTTAATGTGTTTCACAGCTGCACGTCTCGTTGAAACCCGTAAGTTTAACATATTCCGTGTTCCCAGATTTGGCATTTTTGGATTTCCAGATCATTTGTAATGCTAATATTATTATATCCAATATCCCCAATTCGTGTATTTTATTTGATAATCCGTTCACGTGAAATACTTTTTATAACAACACAATTCACTGGCTTATAGATTTTATTTTCTAAATATTAATGTGTACGTTATAATTTATACCTATTGTTTATCTGTAACGAAAGAAATTATTGTTTTAAAATGTGTAAGAACTAAATAAGAATTGAAGCTTTTAAATTTTAAATTTATGAATAATAATGACAAAAGTATAAACCACCTCGAATAATTTTTCACTAACTAAACAAAATTTCAAAATTGGTTGTAAATAAAAAGTTTCATTAAAATCGAATTTTAAAATCATAAATATTACTTTTTCCAACAATATAAATGTCTATATCAGCGATGGACGTATGAAAAAACGTACAGGTTTTATTAAAATGGAAGTAATATATTTTGATGAAAAAGTAAATAAAGATAAATTCATATTAAGTATAAAATAATTGAAACGTTTTATTAGTACACCTTTGACATTATCAGACTTAAAAAAAAAATTTCTGAACACAACCTATTTGAAATATAATTATTGTAATTAGTAACTGGAAGACTCAGACCCGGATGAAACTCGAGCATAGCGCACATACATTTATTATTTTTCATATTTTTTAAAAACCTATCATGAGACTATCTGTTATGACTATCATGTTACGATTTTTTTTTTGAAAAAAAAATAAATGATTTTGGATAACTGATACATATTTTCAATTTTGAATGGATTTCAAATAAAGTATTTATTTTTATGAGTAGAAATGCTTTTGATTAATATTCGGTCAAATATTGAAAATTTGAAGATGTTGGAATTATCTCGTTTTATTTATTTATTTTTTTTTCTTCTAATAAAATTTAGAATTTTATGAACTACCTAAATATTTAACTTAATTATTGTATACTTATATATATGATGTTGTAACCCCGACAGTTTACAAAAAATAACCAAAGCAGTTGGTTTATTAATTTGTTATAATCTTTTTACGATAGAATTTCAAAAAAATCAATAAATTTCTTGTGGAATACAATAATTCTTTTTAAAACTTTCAAATGTTCTGTTTCTTGTTATTATTTTTTCATACTATTGTACACTTTATTATATTTGGTTATTTCTTAAATTTTTCCTTGCATTGGTCTGTCAATAATGGAAATGGTGTATTTCATTGTTTTACTTAGAAAGCCATCGAACATATTTGAACAAAAATGTTAAAATAAGCCTCAACCTTAAAATGTTTTCACGGATTGATCGAAACCAAGCTTGATGTGAAATGAATACGTACCTGCAACAAAATTAAATACCGAAATTAGAAACGTTTTTATTATTATTTTCGATGTATTGTTTTCAGTAATAGTATTAAATTTATATTGGTCAGCATATTAGATTCTGGGTAGTGCAATTCATTTGAGCGTATGAAAATTCCACGGAACCAATCTTGGTGAACCTTTGTTCCACGAAAATTCCACCGGTACAGTTTTTATTATATATATATATATTATATATATATATATTCATATATATTACCGTTGTTTTAAAAGTAAACTCAACCAACCTACGTTTTAATAAATTTGCTGAGTTGCATTTAATAAATTAGATTTTATAAATGATTCAAGCTAGAACCATTTAGAATTACCCAAAAGTTCAAATTATCTTCTAAAATAATTGTATTTTATTTATCATATGTACGTATTATATCAAAGTTTTGATTTGTAATCATGAGATTCTGAACTGACAAATTCCATCATAGTGATAATATTTTTATTTTTTTTTGAAAGACGAAATTACGTTGAGCATTTCAATATTTTAAATATTGAATTTTTTATGTGAAATTTCTCAAATGATTAGGTTTCGTTAATGCTGTTTAATTAAATGTAGCTTCTATGTATAGGTTTGAATATCAAGAAAAGCTATTGAAATTGGTGTATATTTGAACAAATATTTTTAAATCAGTGTGCTAAATTAAAATGAAACATTTCTCGTGAATTAGTAATCAAATTAAATGTTTTTTACTTTTTAGTTGAATATTTGAAAAATCTGTAATTGTAAAAGTGCTAGTCATAGTTACGTGCCTACATTGTCTATACGTCACTGTCCATACATGGGAAACTCTTAAGGTAATAAATATGTCTATAGGTACATATACCTATGACGGCATACATTGTGATAACCATAAAGAAAAAAATAACTCAACGCCAAAATATGTAATACGTTCCAAAATTGTAATCATTCCTTAAATGTCCTCGTGACACTTGCAAAAAGTTTGAATAAAGGCTGACATTTGAATGCATAACTATTTTAAAAGGTCAAATTTCTTTTTTTTAATTTTTATAATGAACCCATAAATGAATTCTTTTTAGAAATACATTTTAACTTTTCTGATCGTTCGTCTAAAAAATGTATAAATAAATCTTTGAAAGTTTATACCGTAATTAAGAAATATGTAATTAAATAATTATTTATTGATAATAATAAATCATGATCATTGGCAGTATACACTAACAATTATCTCAGCATTAAAATGGTATACTTTTTTTTTTTTTTTTGAAAAATATATTTTTCAAATAAATACATAGTGTACACTACACATTCGAACATTATAATAATATAGTTCATATCATTTGAAGACAATAGCACATCTTATTTAGTATGAAGTATATAATAGAGAATTTTAGGGAAATGGTATTTTACGCCAGTTTTATTACTCGCAATTTGCGCCACAAATAAATACATTTGTGAGCGTATGTAATTTGCGGCCAAAATATAAAAATATAACATTTATATTGCGCCACATCTAATAATTAATTTTGATGATTTGCGTCACGACAGAAAACGAAATAAAATATTATGTAATCTACTTACGGCGTATCTATGAGTGCCAAAACACGCGCATAAACTCTATTGATAATTATTACCGATTATCAATCCGAAAATTGAGGGACGTACTATATAGATTGGGTGGAGCAAAGCGACGGCGCCAAGGAGTGTAGCGACGAGTGCCAAAACACGCGTACAGACTGTTGATAATTATTGATTTTATTTAGTTTTATGTGCCTGAAGTTACATAATGTCCTTTTTAGTTAGTTTCATGTGGCGCAAATTACATATTTTTTCTTTTTTTTTTGGACTGTTTTTCACGCAAATTACATACTCTCAAATATCATTTCAAATATATTTGAAAAATACTTAGAATGAAAATATAAAATGTACTTAACTAGGTAATCGTCATCGTCTCTTAAAATATGTAATAAAACATAATAATTATTGTATATGACCCAAACGCATTGTTGGTACTTAATTATTAATTTAAATTGACATTTTGACTATAAGAGTATAACTCGAGAAAGCTGAAGAGAAAATTCTTTAATCACGCGGCGAACAATAGAATTTGGTTTTCAACAAAATGTTATAAGCCGTCCGACGTACAATAGCAGTGTCGTATATTTATGTAAAAACTTTGCATGTAATATAAGTTGTTCTATTTCATTAAAACACAGAAATAAAAATAAAAATGGAAGTGAAAGGTGTCTTACTTCAAAGACATTTTAGATTTTGAATAAATATATTGGTATTAATATAATAAGCGATTAATATATATATATATATATATATACATATATATATGTGTGTGTGTGTGTGTATTTTTGTATAAATATTTAATGTAATCAAACGTTTTTTAGGAAAAAAAATAATTTTAAAATGCTCATTCAGTCATTCTGATGATTAGAAATTTCATACAATTAATACCTTTTATGGATAATTTTTGCGATATTTTCAACAGTTCATAGAAAAACCTAGTCGTATCACTCCCAACGAAAAGTGTTGTATATTATTTTTTTATACATGTTTACAGTTTGAATTAAGGTTCGAATAAAAATTTCTGAGATTAGTGACATGGCTTTTTTATTCTGTCACTATTTCATAATTTTCTAACATTTTTACAAGCTTACTCATAATAATAATAGTAGTATATGATAAATACTGTACAAGATAAAAACGTGTAACTAAAAGAATTCGAAAATATTTGTGGTATGAGGTTAGCCTCAGGACCTGAGGCGATAAGGGACTAATATTGCTAAAAAAAATTGAAATTAATAAAGAATGGTCTAACATTGAATTTTTAGTTATTTAACAATGAAAATTTTATAATTTTGTACGAGGTTAAAATGTTGGAATTATGTACAAAAGTAATCTTGTTATTTTTTATTTCTAATAGTTTAAACGACGTAAATTGTTATTTCTCTGTTTTTTCTAATCAAATTGTTACGGTATTACTACCGGCACACGTTCGACTACTTAAGTAGAGATAATTTAAAAGACCGGATGCAGGTACACTATCAAAAAAAAAAAAAAACACAGGTGAACCATTATGTAGTTGAACGAAAGCAGCAAGACCTTACCAGCTAGGTCGACTGAACTCGTGTGAAGAAAAACCGACGTCATAATTTTAAACGCCTCATTCATTTTATTGGTCCATAACAACGATTACTATAATAAATCATACCACGCTGTAATAAATCGTGAAAGAAAAAAAAAGAAAATAATTTTCGCAATAAAATAAAAATGAAACTAAACGACTGGAAAATGTCCATCAAAATATACAATAATAAATTATATTATAATGCATTGACATTAAAATAGGCTTTTTAAATCGTATCAGCTTAATCAGTTTTATTATCAAATTATAAAATACAATATTATGATTATTGTGAAGTTCATTGTAGTGACAAAAGAGAATAATAATTAATTATTAATAATTTTGCCTCTACATTCATAATTTTCTAAGTAAAATATAATAATTACAATCAAATACAATAATCTTTTTATACTTAAATATTAGATATTTATATATATATATATATATTAAACTTCTAAATAATATATTATAACTTATAAGTCAACATTCAGTGAGTTACCAAAGATATTAAGTAGTATAATTATTTTTGTGTTTTAAAATTTTTTTTTTTTTTTTGCTTATTAAAGTAAAAATTTCCTCAGAATGCAGGTGGCAAAATAAGAGACAAATTTTGTATTTTTGCCGTTTCAATTTTCCCTTCAGTAACGTCACTGGTTTATTGAATATTTCGTTAATTTTTTTCATGAAACTTCCATCATATATTCGTAAATAAACAATTATTATTTTAACAGCCCACCAACACATGTGTGTATTGTGTATATTATATAATATACATAAATATGTGCACATCGCTGATTACGCAATATGTTGTTGCTTTAACATTTTGGTGATGTTCTTTTGGAAAAGTTCACGCTCCTGATTCTACCCTCTTTTTATCTAACGCATTCCATTGGCGGATAAGTGGTTAGAAAAATAATAAAAGTAGTTAGAAATCAGGTGCGTTGGAAAGATTTTTCTCATCCAGTCGGTGGTTGGATGTGCTCGAGACTTTGTTCGGAATTTTGTCAAACTTAAAGAAAAAGAGATTTTTTTTCCAATCAACCAAGCTGAGGGACTATCTCGAAAAGTGTTTGAAAAATATATTTCGCACTCTCCGTAAGCCATTAGTCCAACATAAGATTTATGTGTATAATATGATTTAATATTTAAAAATAAAATTGATTGTTTTTAGAAGTCTTCAACCGGAACGTAAGTAGCAATAAGTTCGACAAGTTTGTTCCGAAGTAAAACCGCTGTCGATATTTTGTCACCACCATCCCCATGCCGACGCACGGCCAACACACGAGAAGACATTATTTATTTTTAATATTATGATTTATAAGATTACGCTTAAGACGCCGGAGGATTACTAATAATTGAAATTGTTTTTTTTTTTTTTTTTTTGTATGCGCGCCGTTCTAAACAAAATTTACCTAAAATTGACTGCAGTTAACATTTCTTTCAGTCTGACCTACTATATTTATTCACTTAGTGTCAGTGGCGCAACTAGGATTTTTTCAATGTGGTTGTGTACCTATAAATTTCTACTATAATTATTTAAATATAAAATTATAATCAATGTTTATGGACACTTTACAATAGTTCATTAAATAGAAATTTCATATAGCAAAAACTGTCTTTTCTCTGAGTTAACATTTTTATAACGTTATTCGCAGCAGATAAATAAAATTTGACGTCGCATATTCGACAATATGAATTTTTAAAGCCTGTTTTAAGTTTCTCTAAAAATCAAAAAAGGATTTTTCACCATAAATATGTTACAGATAACTTTAAAATAAATTCTCACCTACCTACTGTAGATAGTTGGTAGTTAGATAACGATAATTTTTTTGATTAGACTTTAAACAACAATATTTATTGATTTTGAGTAGATATCCTGTTTTTTATTTTCTACTATATCGTAATAAATTATTTCCAATTGTAATTTGTAATGGATGTTCTAACTTCTAATTGATAAAAAGTTAAATCAATGTTGAAACATTATGTTTATTTTAACCATGACATATTTCTGAATTAATAGAGGTTATAATAATTGCATAGTTAAAAAGACATTTTTTTTTTTTTTTTAATCTTATTGAATGAAATTTCCATAAATATGGTTCAAGGGGGGTTAGGTCCAGACACCCAAAACACCCTCCTTGGTTGCGCCACTACTTAGTTTAGTTCTTTTGATATCCTTGTGTCACAATTCACATAGTCCATTTTCGATAATTACTCGTCACCTGGTGACTAAACGACTTTACCGGATAACGTTCGAGTGCACGATTGTTTCGGGTGAATCGATTGAGAACACAGGATTCGATAGTCCTGATCTATAACGATCAAGCGCAGATTACTCGATTCATCGTCGGTTATGAACGTACACGTATGAGCTACACGCCAAACATCAATTATTATTCAAATTCAAACGATTACGTCCTCGTCAAACAAATAAATATTTTATAATTATTATTTATGTTTGCACTTATAATAATACTCGTATATGATATTAATATTATGTTTGATAATAACTAATATCAATATTAATTCCTGAGCAATATAACATTTTGATAGCTTGTTATATTAATAATAATAATAATAATAATAATGACTAATTGCTATCGATGTAGGTGGTCTAACAGCACACACAAACAACATATAGCCACAACACGTATTATACAACAGCACATATTTATGTCATAGTTGTATATAATATCCTAAAACGTATTTAGTCGATTCAGCTATTGACCAAAACAATGGAAGATCAAATATTGTACGATTTCCAACCAATAACATTATTTATGAGGCCACGAATTGACGTTTCAATAGAGTAAATGCATTCAACAGAAAAATAATAATAATAATAATAATAATAACGCATTTAACGTATTTTACAGGACACAGATAAACAATAAACAAATAAATTTAAAAAAAAAATAAATGAAAAAAATCTCTGAACGTCTGAACGTATGACATATTAAAAACATAAACATCATTTTATCTAGGTGTTGATTAATAAATAACATCTGAACAAATAAACAAAACATTAAATTCAATAAAAATATAAACTATTTGTAGTCTTTTCCCCTGCGAATCTTATAATTAAAACAGAATTTGAATATCAGAATGTCAGATCCTCGTGGATCCTTATAGAATACGTGTGTCCACGCGAGTAAAATTTTTATACTATTCAATTACATTTTATCAAATCCACTTCATATGCCTGCTGAATACATTCAGATTGTCAAAGTACGGTGATCTATTGACCAGACTAAAACTAAACCGAAAAACGATTAGCTTTATCATTTTGAAATAAAATTGAATGAATACGTTTAAATCGATTTCATAAATGGACAAACAAAATAAGAACAACACAAACATATTATAATATATTCTGCAGTTATGTTTCATAATCAACCGGGTTAGAGTCTTTAGTTTAAAACATCAGCTGCTAATAATCTTTATTTTTGTGAAGATTTATCACTTATATAAATTATAATGTTATTAGGCACTTGCTAAAAATGTATTATAACTTTAGCTATTGAGATATTTTTTTTTTTTATTTTCTGTACCGAGTCCAACAATAAGGGCGTTTACAATGAATAAATAAATAACATGGGTATATATTTAAATCGAGTCGTGATCTTATTCGTGAAACCGATATATTTTAGTCATTGTAAATCGATTTGTCATATCGTAGGACATTTTGAAAACGGGTCGGTATAAATATTTTACGACCTCATAAGGACGTGGAAAAAAAAAAAAAAGAAAAAAAGATCGAAAAATAAATGAACGCGAGCGAACACATTCATTAAAGACAGTATTGTGGGCAAGTTTCACTTCGCTTTTTAGCGGTTGAAAGTTCGACGTTTTGAAGAGGGTAGTTTATGTCTCTCCAGGGTCAAACCATTGGTATACCACGACTATTTTTATTTTTTTTTTTTTTTTATTTATGTACTCTGACAAGGATTCAGTTATTGACATCGTAATCTATTTTTCACGCTCGTTTTTCCTTTTTGTTATTTTTTATTTCGGGTAACTATAGAACGTGATGGCGCCAAAAACTTGTTTTCGATGATTCCGATTACCGATGATCGACGTCCGACGTTTTAGAAACTAAAAAACTACTCTTTAAAAATGTTTGTATCTGTAATCATTTTATAAAAATGTTGTAATATTTAAAACACTAATTTCGATGTGTATCAGAAAAAGAATAAACAAACATTTTGTGAGGAAAATTTGTTTGAATATAAATAAATAAATATAAAAAAAAAAAATTATGAAACTAAACGCGGTTTGTAAATTAACTTGTAAAACAATGTTATTGTTTAATTTTGTTTATCATTCATCCTTTCGAAGTAAAATAATGAACTCAATATTGAGATAATAAATTGCTGACAAACAAAATACAATGTAAATAATATAAAATATAAATACCTACACAGTGTTTACATTTTTAGTTGAAATAAGTAATATTGTATGTAAATAAAAATATTAAATTGATCATGATATTATGTACCGTGAATTAAGTTTATAAAAAGTTTATTTCATCTAAAATAACAAATATCATTTTCCAATCAATATTTCAAATAATTCAAGTGTATAAAGAAAGCATGTTATTTAGTAAACAATAAAATTATATAAAAAAAAAGAAATAGTTATCATTTTGTATTAAATGTTCAAAAATTAATACATCACATTCGTAATATTATGTTATTTTTTATTTGAATTTTTAAAAATAAAAATGAAATGTTGAATAAAAAAATAATCGTAGAGATTGATAATTTATATAATTGGAAACGTGAGCTTATCATGTGAAAATCCCATTAAACAATGTGACAGAATACAAAAAACCAAAAAAATGAACAATGATTATTTCATTTATACGAATTCGATAGCAGCTGTATGATAAAAAAAAAAAAAAACCTTTAGAAAAATATATTGTAAGAATTTAATGAAACAATAAGAACTATTAAGAAAATAAATTTACTTATTGTAAGCATATTATTTATTTTTACAACATGTACCTAATCTACAGTAAAATATTTACACAGAAACTAAATCGTTGAACATTAAAAAAAATATTAAATTAAATTAGAGTAAAATCGATTGTAATTATTATAAATGTGTATTAGACGTTTAGATCATAAGTAATTAGTATTTTCAGATACTTAAATATTATCTATTGAAATGTAAGTAGTTTTTTATTTAAGACATATTTTTATCAAATTAAGAGCCAGGTGGAAGAATATCGTAAAAGAAAATTAATTTACAGAAAATGTAATTTTAAAATATTCATACCCTCTCTAAAAAAAAAAGCAAACAATGAACGAATTAATTTTTATTAGAGATTTATGCACCAATATTTTTCTAAAAATCAGGTTTACAAAATAGATGTTTATTATAATTTCTAAAAGTTTTGAATAAAACTTTAAATTTGAAAATTTTGCTCCTAAAATATATATATATATATATATATATAAGTATATATTATACGATATTGCAGTAGAAATGATATTGAAAAAAAAGTTAAAAATTATTAATAGAACATAAGTCATTTGTCAAATCGTACTAGGTCATCATAATCGCATTTCTATTTAATAGACATTTCAGTGCGAAGCATTCTCTTGAAACTTCAATAGCAGTGTTTCTAATAATTTAAACCACATTTCGTGATAAAATTATTTTTTAAATTATACAGACAGGCTGAGCAATAATTATAATATTATGTACAATTAGTAACAGTTTTAAATATTTATCATTGCTTTCTCTACACTAAAATTGATTTACGCGTTTACAAATAATATTTACCTACATTATATTATAATGGTTATAACGATAACAAATGAAACTATAGTTATTTTTGTTGCGGGTTAACCTTAACTGTATTATTTCTGCTACCTATCATAAGCCTATAGACTTTTTAATTTTCTTAACACATAATTTTAGGTACTTAAATCAAAAATTATATAAGTTTTGTTAAGAAAACTAGGTCGAAATGTTTACACCCATAGATATTTGTTCATTATATACTTTATATATCCCGTTGTTTGAAGTTCTTTATTCTGTTCGTATGACGGGGCTGAATTCCATAGGGGCTGTGCGACAGAGTGATGGTCGATTATCGCAATACAAAACGTCATATCACAAAATAATTGAATATATGAATATATATATATATATATATATATAAAGATTTGGTATATGTTGACAGAAAATTAGAGCAATCCAAAAAAAAAAAAAAAATCTCAGTCCCATTGTACACGTGGCTTAGGAACGAAAAAGAGAGCAAAAAAAATACTGTGATTCCAAAACCACGCAATGGCCAAGATGCGTGAGACATATACTCACATACTTCAATTATAACTACAAAAGAAATCTGAGAGAAAAAAAAAACAACAGCATTAGGTAGTATTTTTTTAAGACGCCCGGTCAAAATTGTTCACGTCCAAAGACGTTATGAAAATCGAATTTCGCAGCAATATTCCAATAACAAAATATTCTACGAAAGGATTTGTTATCTATACGATTTCAAAATTTTAAACTTAAATAACTCAATATTTCTAAAAAAAACTTTTGAAATAACAAAAGATTTTTAATTGAGTAACTAATATGCCCCGCGAAGAAAAAAATAGTAATCCGTAAAAAACTTAAGTATACGCTGTTTCATAATAAATTTATATTATTCGTCCATAGACAAATTAATTAAAAATAAAATCAATTTCCGCTAATTAAGATACTCACAATTATTTATATTAAAAAAAAATATATATATATATATATATATATATGTTGTTAAAACTCTGACTAGAATTAAATTGTATAGGATTTAACACCGGTTGCATAAGATTAAGTACCAAAAAATATGCGATAAATCTACGGTTATTATTCATTTCGACAAACGTCAATGGAGGAATAAAAAAAAAAAAAAAAAAAAAAAATGAAAAATGACATGAATTGTTGTTATTGGCTATTTATTGAATTCAACTTAAAGCTAAAATATATGCATGGTAATATATAGCTATAGAAATTTGAAATACACCAATGGTGGTTGCACGACGGCAGAGAAAAATAATGCGTTTGACAAGACAATTCATTTCTATTGATCCTGTCGGTTCCACGTAATATTCCAAAGACTTTTCACATTGACAACGGCGCCCAATCAAACTATACACGAACACGCTTCGGTCCGATTTTCAGTAGTTGGACAAGTTATTATGAATTGTGGGTGGGTAGAAAGATAACAAACATAATGCAAACTATGTACCAAAATTGGCGTATAGTCATTGTTTAAATTCAAATATTAAATCAAAATAATTTCAGGCAACATTAAAATCATTAAAAATGCTGATACAAACATCTGGTGTCTAAGGTACTTGATCGAAAATAACCGAGAACATAATTTCCAGAGGAATAGACGCAGTAACCATAATTAAAAAAAGAAAATGTATATTTTTCTCAAATTATAAGATACTGGCAATCAACCCAGCTAGAATGTTTGATTTTACAATCATTTGTAAAATAAAAATAAAAAACAATTGTTTTGAAGGAAGGCATTAGGTTAGGTTTTGATTTACTCTCCCTTATTGGTATTAATCATGTGCAATTTATAAAAAAATTTGGGAGAATTTGAATAATTTTGAGGGTAAAAGCATCCGAAATTAGGCCTTTCTCTTCCTGTTTCCGCCTATTTATCGAACAAAATTAATAAATTCTCATCTTAAACGCGCATTACGTATCAATTACGTCCTCCCAATTTCAAAAAGCTGGGTAAGGAAAAGAAATGCAATTTCTGACATCAAATAGCTCAGTAATCATATAATATAATATATTTATTATTGTATATATTTAATTGTAATAACAGGAAAATGTCTTAGTCATTATTTTACTATTGTAAAAATTATAATGATCATTTTTTTTCCTGGACCTCATTTATTTATTATTTTATTTTTCCGGACTCCAGCAGAAATAACTTGCCGACCACCCCTGCTTTATAATATTTACAGTTCACGAACGGTAATAATAATATTTCGAAATTAAAATGCACATTCGAAAGAGAGAGAGAGAGAGAGAGAGAGAGAGAGAGAAATGGAAAAACTTTGACGGTTATATGCAACGAACATATTTAATCCGCGCGGCGGCGGCGGCGGCGCAAAGTGTGTATGCAATTAAAAATCGCATTACGTTTCCGTCAGATTTTTACCTGGAACGTGACCGAATTTCGCAGCTAAGCTGTTAGTCTGGGGAAATCATTTCGGCGGGTCCTATGGCCCAATCTATATGCACGCGCAGCAGATCCCGTCACGTCTGCCGAGACGTTGTTTTAGGTGAATCCTAAAGAGACTGTATAAGATGAGGAGAGAGTGGTGAGGGAGAGAGAGAGAGACACACACACAAAACAAGAGTACACACGCGTACATGTCTACACAATTATAATATTAAGGCTAAGCAAAATTGAAGGCGTCAGTGCAATAACCAGACAGCTCCAGATTTTTAATTGGTTTTTACAAAGACATTTTTGTAAAAGACAATTTTTAATACAGGTTAGGTTAATAAAATACAACTTTACTTTTTAATTTTTTTTCTTTTTTTGATTACCAATTTTTTGGTATCGATGTGAACTACAATTTCAAATATTTAAAAAAATAATTTAGTCGTTGTGAATTTTAAAATTAAGTTTTATTTGTACCCTGGAAGGTTTTTGAAAATGGAGCTGTCTTGTTATCGCACTGACACCTTCAATTATGAATGTGGTTAAATGAATGTTGTCTTGCAATCATATGCGCTCATTTTGTGAGCGCATTTTTCCCATTAATCGTACACAATTATTGTTATATAGAAAACACGTCATCGCGAGAATACTTCGATCTATAGCGGACTCGAGTACAAAAAAAAAAATTGACTTTGCATACTGCTGTTTGACATTCACAAAAAAAAAAAAAAAAAACAATAATAACAATAGGGATGTGATGATTCGAAGACAAATAATAAATATTATATTTACGCTTTGGTCGGCGCGTTTCCAGCGAAACGGTTACAGCTCTTTGCGCGTTTTTATTCGAAACGAAAACAATAACAATCCAAAACAAACGAGCTATATTCACGATAACACCGTATGCACGTGCGTGAAAAAAATAACACAAAGAAAAAAAATATGTGACCGGTCTCCATCGAAACGTGTCTTGAATTGTTCGGATTTTTTATTGCAGACTTTTTAGTTTTGTACATATGACTAAATACACTGCCCGTATAACTAACGATTCATTATGTATTTACGCTTGTTACTATGTCATAATTATGTTTTTGCAGTTCTAACTACGGATAATCGACTAGGTACGGTTTCTCGTAATGCGAAAGTTCCAATAATTCCCAAAACTTGAACATTGATCACTAATAAAATACATCCACTTGATAAATATCTTAAATAAAATATCAATTGTTAAGTAAAGTAAAATAAAGCAAGGATAAGTAAAATATAGATAAGAAAGCCGGAGATACAATGCACCACGGGTACTCTTCGCTCTTCAGATCAGAATCTCTTAGTAGGTGTGTTGAAAATGGCAACTATTATTGTTCTTTATACTATTATTTACTTCCTTCGTTCAGAATCATTTAATTGAAGAAATTATTTATCGTTTCTTTAAAATTCTACACACCCAACAAGAGTATCGACCCGAGGAGCGAAGAATACTCGTGGTGCGAAGTATGTCCGATTTTCTAATCTTCACTTCACTTTACTATATACTTTACTTATCTTCACTTTACTTTACTTTACTTAATGGCTTTTATTTATTTATGTTCAATTTTTTTTTTTTGTAAAATAAACCACGATAATTTTTCGATTACTATACTATTATACTATATTAAGAATTCCATGATATTGTAATAAAAACAATTTTGTTTTAATACGGTTAGAACATTATGCAATGACTGAGTATGAAGAACAAACGCATTTCGCTTTCTTACCCCATACACAACGTAAAAAATAATGAATTGTTGAAATTGAAAAACGATTCTAAGCTGTTAACTATTACGGCATAATGTATTCATTAACATTTTTCCGCATCTTCAGGTTTCCTTGATCCAAATATGATACTTAAAATGTTTTAATCAAATAAAAACGCCATTATGCCGGACGAAAAAGGAATAAATTCCAATTTCTGAAATTCTAAAAGGATAAAATGTTCTCAGAAATTGAAGAAAACGTAATCATTATTATTATTTTTTTATGACAAAGTCAGTCATTCGTTATTAAATTGCGCTTAAAAATAAATAAAAATCCAATTCATTGCGAATACGATAATTATATAATATGATAAGATTACTCCGTTTTTTTTTTTTTTACAAATCTCTTGAATTTCTTCACACAATGGTTTTAGAATCATTTTTCTGTGATTACATTGTTATTTTATCAGTACATATACAGTAAGTTATAACAAGAAAATTTAGACATTTTTCCATTTTGGTAAAAACAAAAGTATCTATTGTAAAATATAACGGAACATTGTACACATA
The DNA here is from genome assembly GCA_025469315.1 of Stegophylla sp. TES_Ste_2020. Classification (NCBI taxonomy): domain Eukaryota; kingdom Metazoa; phylum Arthropoda; class Insecta; order Hemiptera; family Aphididae; genus Stegophylla; species Stegophylla sp. TES_Ste_2020. Next base: position 6,158 of record JAIPRM010004297.1, on the reverse strand, counting down.
TTCGCTAAATTATTATTTGTTTGGAAAAAAAATAGTTTACTTAATACCACTAAATTCCATTTATTCTTGTTAAAATTTTACAATTAGATGTTATTTTCAGAACAGTTATGTTAATTTAATTTCATTTTATAATATTGTAGAAACATATTTGAATTTCAATGAAAGACAAATTACATTTTATTTAATTAATAAACTGTTGAAATAAAAACGTATAAGATTCAATTATAGGTGAAAGAAATTAATAGTTAGGTACGAAGTCATTATTATAGTAGTCTTTATAAATAATTATTAAAGCTGTTTATTTTACTGAATATATTATCGATAAAACACTTCATAATTTAAATTTGAAAACTTTGAATTAATTTATTATATTCGTTTAAAACATAAAAGTTAAAAAGTGCTTAACGTTACAAATAAAAGTATATTTTATACCTTTTTTTACCTAAGTGTTTTTCGAACACTCACTTAAATGATAATTAGTTAATAATCGCATACCAAAGAAATTAATTTTTCCTTCATGAGTAACATTCTTAAAAACCTAATCAACTCATTTCTTAAAATTGAATCGAATTAAATTAAAATAGCCACACATGCATGTATATACGTAAATTTAACTTTAATTAAAATACGAATAACTTTTAATTAATAATCATTAATCATTATTATTAATTATCCATAAAAAAAGTATATATATATATATATATACAAAACCTAGTGTAATATTTTTTATATGAACTAACAACATAATATTTTACAATATTACCTGAAAAATAATGGCTCAATGATATGGTAACCCCAAAATTCATTTTATTCGAGAAAAAATGTATTTCATTATTTGTTCTCAAAACATGACATAAACATTTTCGAATCCTACTGAATAATTAATACATTGTAGAGAAATTTTATAAATGTATGAAACGTAATTGCCAGTAAATTATTAATTAATTACCGATTTTGAGTGCAATTAAATAATCGTAGGGGACTTAATAATGAAAAAAAGATGAAGACGATCATTGGATGTGGCTGGTAAACGAATTTAATATTTATTTAAAATAATAATCGAAAAATGATTTTTCAAATATTAAACTTTTTGTGTTTTATATTAAGCATTAGATTAGAATTTTAAATTTTTAGCATAATAAGCAGAAAATTTAATACATTCTCACTTATTTACGTATTATATTTTATTAAACGGTCCTACAATTGTTAACCAAAAATTTTTTTTAGTTGTTTAAAATTAATATTTGTATATAAGCGATTTTTTTCACACAAAATAACTATATACAAGCACTTAAATTTATAATTACGGCTCAAATGACAGTAAATACAAAAATAATATTTAATAATTTATTACCGTTAAGAGTTAGAACGTCGATGTGAACTTGTGTGAAACATATAAAGTTTTATAAATTAATAAATTAATTGTTTTTTTTTTTTTTTTTTGTATACATCAAATTAAATCTATTATTGTATATAATATTATACATGGTACGTAGATAATATTCATATTTAATTCAGATATTTAATTTAAAATGTAAAATAATTCACATTTATAAAATTATGTTAAATACATTTAAAATGTATTTAAAAAAAAAAAAAGAAGCGAATTTCAATAATAAAACCATTAGGGTATTATTATACGTATACTACTGGTAAATTTATGTACTTTAAAACAAAAGAAGTTTCAATGACCAACAATATTCATACAAACTTTGGTAACGTAATAAATAAGAATTATTAAATGAAAATAATTTCCTGCGACCGAGAAAACCTGAAAGTTTCGTCCAAAAATAATAATAGTCATCTGATACAGAGAAATATTCCAATAAATCAATTTTGCAGAAAAGTATTTTTTCAACTAAAACAAGACTTTGTTACAACCGTCCTAATATAGAGTTATTATTGTACATAAAAATATATTTTTTTTAACTGATCACGTTTATTTGTTAAATTAAAATAATTGTTATAGAATATATTATTCATGTTGCTTTATGACAAAAAATGTATGTGTATGTGTGTACTTCAGTCTTCTTTTGATTATTTTTTCAAAATTTATTTTTTGGGTTTTTCAGGAAAAAAGACCGCTAATAGTTAGCCGACATAAAAACACGATTAGCCATTTTATTGCAAATAGACACTAATGTTATGATTTTGAATTAATAACAGTTAAATATTTCAAAAAAATGTTTAACTTCAATTAACCCAATATTTTGTTTTTGGTAGTCACATTACTTTCGGTATAATACAGTTAAATTATTTATAAACTGGACATTTTGTAAATTTATGGTTTACAGTGCAGTGACAAGACAAGATGACTTTTTTGAAAATGTCAATAAACTGAATAAACTGAGGTTTATTACAATTTTCCAATATGGCTTAATTCAATTTTATTAAAAGGGACTATTTTTTTAAATAATGAAATTAATAAATTTAAAACGAATTTCCAATGAATTATATTTACGCTTGTTTTCTTTACGTTTAAAAGAAATATGGAATACACATTTCTTTATTGGCCGCTACGACTTAAACCGACCGCGATATTTTATTTATTGACCGGTGCACTTTTAATTAAATTTTATGAAAGCTTTACGCAATTTATTGTTTTAATTTCTGTATTAATTTAGTACAAATAAAACGTCAGAATGTTAATTGAATTTTAATAAAATATACTATTGTAATAGGGGGCACAGCGGGGTTTTAATCGTTTAATTTTTTTAACTTGTCACGAATGTGCTTTACAATACGACATTTCGATTATTTTAAACTCGTTTAATATCTCCCACCCCGTACACGTTAGCAACGAATATTTCATTAAAAATTGAAAAACTCATACTTACGTTTCCTTTTTAATTATTTTACAAATATAATAAGTTCATTTATTCGTGATTCATCTAACAACATTGAGGTATTGATTGTTTCATAGTCTATATGCTAATTCTTCTTCTTCGGGGAGTTTATTCTACATAAAATAATGAAATTTTCACCGTTACTATATTTTAATACTGTCAAATAAACTAACGGCATGGTAGAATGTCATCATTTAATGTAATCAATGAATACGCAAACGAAAAATCGAATTCTAATTAAAATAATAATAATAAACGCGCGATAAGACACCTTATATATATATATATATATATATACTTAAACTCTCCGTCTTTTCATTTATTTATTTATTTATTTTTTTTTTTTTTTTTTTTGAGTATGCGCCTCGACGTACATCACGGATCGCAAGGGGGAGGGGAGATGAAAATAATGACAGCAACAACAACAACAACAATGACGAACCTCGATACGTGGATATCAAGAGTTCGCGGGTAAAAACGGTGATGGAAGGGGATGGTAGTGCAAAATTAAACCCGTCGCTGTCGCGGCGCCTTCGGGCGTCACGCGAATCCCAGTGCAAACGGTATGTGTTGTGTGTGTTCGCAGTGAGTATTATAATAATAATAATAATAATAATAATAATAATAATAATACAAACGCGTCGCGTGGTTCGCGTAAACGAAATTTATACAAGCGGACGACCGGCATCAGGTGTTGAGGGCTCAGAGTTAATTAGACAATTTCGGAGCACTCTCTCTCTCTCTCACCGCCCCCACCCCCCTCATCCATTCGCTTCGCTCCCTGAGGCACGCGGCGTTCATTAAGTTATTCAATTTTAAACAAATGCCCGCCGCCGCCGCCGCCTCACGAACACTGCAATTATACGTGTGTATACACGGAATTCGGTCCCGTTTGTATAGTAATATATTACAATAATTATTATTATTATTACGTATTATTAGGTACACGTGTTATTATTGTAATTACTATTCGTAATGCCGGCGTTTTAGATGTGGGGACGACCTGCAGGGCCTATGCCCAGGGCGCCTCCTCTAAAGGGATACCTCGTTAATATTAAGTGACTTAAATGAGTGACGATTATAGGACGCAATTGACTTGCACTTCAAGCCACTCTTTTAATCGAAAACGACTGAGAGAGAGCTTAAACGGCGCGGATTTCTTGAAAATTATTCCGGTAAACAAAAGCGAGAAAAGTGCACATCAACATTTAAATCATAAAATCATTATGACGATAAATATTAGACGGTTTATTTAAACCTGGTAAGTCAATTAAAAATAAATGTATCAGAATTAAGTGCCATACGATAAGTATTTTAAACTGAAAATCCTAAAAGAATTTTTTTTATTTACCTGTACCTACATTTAAAACTTAGCTTTTAGTTATTTGTTATTAATAATCCATAAACTTAATGGTCGTGTAATAATGTTTTGATGCAATTAAAGTCCTTATTTTGTCACTCAATTTTACAAAAAAATCTAAACTAAAAAAAAAAAAAACAAAATAATTATTTTAAACTAGAGACCAAATATTTTTTTTGATACAGTGATGAATTTTTAAACGATTTTGAATTCTTCTATGACAATAATTAAAATTTGAAAAATTGTTATACGTATTTTATTATTTATTATCTATGTTTGTTCTGGTTTTCTGTATATATTTATGTCGTACTCAGTGATCCTCGCGGTCGTCATAATTTTGTAAATAAAAATTATTTAACATTAGACCCGTTGTCGATATTATCACGTCCGTATAGCAACGTGTCTCCGGGCTTCGAATATTTCATATTGAGAATAAAATATTGCATACACTCCAGAGGGAACGAGCCAATATGCGAGCTCCGAAATTCCAGTGCCTTTGCTGTAAAAATGTTTAGTAATAACAACAACAACAACAACAAGAGTAATAATAAAACAGCACCGGACGTTGGGGTCACAGCCGTTTCGACGATTCGAAAAGTTCTTAAACACACGCGACCGAAGCCCTTTTAAGACGTCAAACAAAACACTCTTTTAGACCACCGACGCGCCGCCGCCGCCGCCGCCGCCGCCGCCGTCATCTCTCGGGCCCGGCGACGAACACGGGGTGACCGATACCCGCGGTCTCCGCTGAAAAGGCGCCTAATGAACGGCGATTGTTGTTGTTGAAAGCGGAGAGGAAAAAATGGCCGCGTGTCGGCTGCTGCGACGTCACCGCTCCTCTAATGGTTTCGCGAATGAGGGACGACACCGTAGTCAGCAACGCAATCGGCAACGGACACGTGGGAGGGGAGGGTAGTGAATATTTTTGCGATAAACGTGTCAATGTCGCCGAGTAATAACAAGTATGATATAATAAGTAATGAGTGAATAAGCGCGTTTAATTTTATAAAACTTTCTTGACCGGTAATCGTTAGACTCGTTAAAAGGGGTTTGTTGGGGTACCGACGACACGTCATTTTCGTTATGATAATTTATTTCTAATTTTGAAAAAAGCTACTCGAACGATAAAAATTTTAAAAACATAGCAAATAAACAGTAGCACTCGCCGACGGTTCAAAGTATTCGACGTAACAGTTTAGTCTGTTATCGTTCGTGTACTTAATATTATTTGTTATAGGACTTAATGCGTAGAGAACACTGTCAAAGTCAAAAAAAATAATATTATCCGTGTTCTATCTCGTATTTAGTGTTTGTCAGTAAGTTGTATACGTTAATAATAGTATTCTTTATTTTTGATCACAACACACTACGCTTTTAAATTAATTGAAAATTTATTATTCGGTCCAGTTCAGTTAGTGGTGTGAATCAGTGGCCGAGAAATGGAAACGAAAAAAATATATATATATTAATAGTTTTATAAAATACGTTAGACATACAGTTCTATCTTTAGTAGAAATTATATATTCTTAAAATTGTCAAAAGAAGTAGTCCGTTGGTGACCGATATAGTTTCTCTAAGTGGTATAAAAGAGTTTTAAACTTTGGGAATAATATTCCAAAAGGACATCGGCACATAGCTAAATATACAATATTGTTACTAATTAGTTGATTAGTCTAATTTGGGTGGTTTCGTATTATCAGTTAGTTTAAGTGCCAAACGACTTGAAAAAGAAACGATAAATCATTTCTTCAGTAAAACGATTCTGAACGAAGGAAGTTAATAAAAAAAAAAAAATTTTCAAAAAATGTCCAAAATTTTTTTTCACATTTTCAAAATCTTTTTTATAGGATTTCCTATCTATGTTTAAATTTTCATAAAATTCGGATCAAAAAATGATGGTTTCCGAGTCGTTTTTGTCAAATTTTAGGTAGTTTTTTCCAAAAAAAAATTGA